>CAKOAT010356265.1:0-98258 GCA_932364175.1 Eruca vesicaria subsp. sativa
TTACTTTTTTTTTTGTTTTAAGCTTTCAAGCTGAACCAATACAATTTTCCTTCAAATATGAACTCTTGTTACACTTCCACACCATCATGATACAACATATACTTAACATCTCATGTTACACAAAGCACACGCCACAAACATATACACGAATAAACTACAGACCCCTTTCGATCTTCACACGCGGGAATATCAAATCAATTCCTTTTTAGGGCAATGGCTGAGATGACAATGAGAAGGATGAAGAAGACAACCGAGATAGAGGCGGCTACAACAGCAGTACTCGTGGCCTGGCAGAAGTCTCCAAACTGCTGACAAATGGGAAGCCAATTGGTGTTTGAGTTGCCGTTATGTGCAAGGTAGACAATTGCTGCTGCCGCACCAGCTGCTGCCGTGGTGAGCGTCAGGATCACCTTGAAGTATACATTAAAAAGAATGAATCAGATGAAAGAAAAAGAAAAAAAGGAGAATATAATTGTCTATATATATGAAAGGGGGAATTACGGTGTCGGAGATGAGGAGGATGAGCCGAGGTGCAACCGCAAGTGGACGGACAATAGTTACGATGGAGAACGGAAGTGAAAGGACGAGATAGCTGGCTACTATGGCGATGGATATCACAAAGAACCTTCAAAAAATATTTACATTAGTCACTAACCGGACAAGTTCAAAATATATAGCCGTACATTAATTAATTTACAAGTAACACGAGTTTATATATTCGATTTCAGAAGAAACTATACCATAGTTAGAGATATAATATATATAGGAATTTATTATGTGTAACATTATATATACTAGTAACCATATGTTAAAGTAACTTACTGAAAAGTGGGGAAGTCATCGTAGCCGGCTTGGAACTGTAAGAACTGAGTGAAGAAGGGAAGAGTCTCCTCAGCGGTGAACATGACAGAGGAAGCCCCGATGGTGATTCCTATGGCCGCCAAACGGAGGAGGAAATCAAATATGGCCAAACCTCTCTTATAGCCACCTCCTGCGGCTGCTGCCACAAATCCCTTCTTCTTCTTCTCGTCCACTACGACATGACTTGCACTTTTGGTCACAGTGCTGGGTTCACCGACGTCAATGGTGGTGGATTCTTTCGCCATTCTCTCTTGCAATAGGGATTTAAAGAAAGAAGTTTGTTGTTTGTGTATTGAAATGTTTTGTACTTGTGATGGGAAACTAATGGGAGATATCAAGGGTTTATATAGTGCTATGTATTGAGTAATATATGTTATAGATAATTAGTAGTTTTTTTTGTGATGAGCTTTCATCAAGAAAAATAATAAATATTGAGTTTAGTTGATTAGTTAGAGTCTCGGACGAGGAGTTGTTAGTTTCTTACTTCCTCCACATACCACATAATTGGTTTTGAGCTAATACTTCCAGACAAAAGAAAGCTACTATCTCATATGTAAACTAATGAAGTTGGCATCCGTACGCAGGTCAAAAAGCCTACTAACGTGTGATTTATGCTCAGTATTCCATGTCAACTGTACAACCGAGCTTTGTTAATTGAAGGACTAAAAATATACTTTCAGATTAGTTGGTTAATTTCAACGAGGCACAGATCCTCCGTATGCTACTAATGTGCATGGTCTTGATCATTCCTTAATTATGTTAAAAATCAATTTGCCATTTTCTTAAGGATCGAGTATTGTGGGACTGTGATGTGGACCATAATTGACATCAGCATTACTACCATGTATCATATATGCATGTCCGTTAGCTCGTCAAGTCCAGTCCAGCCCCCCCAAAAAAAAAAAATTGAATAAAAGATATGTTAGAGTTGTGATACGGTTGGATTAACTGGATCTACGATGTAATGATTAGTGGAATTTTAAAAATATATTGGTTATAGAAGAAAAGATACTCTAGAAACCAAACCCATATGAACCATTGCTGATATTAATCCAGATTCAACTAAATATTATGCAAAATTCTAGAGTAAAAAAATCATTGTCCCAAAAATGTTGTTTTTGTGGAGCATTGGGTTCGGTCCTTCATTTTGGTTTGTAAATGTATAAGTTCTTGCACTTTATATAAGTGTGCGTTTCTATATCTTTCATGATAATCATAAGGCTAAACCCATATGTCAAAAGTTTAGGATAATAATAAAAGAAGGCACTCACGAAAGAAAGTGAAATGGTTGGGTCCACTTTCATATGAACAAAACTAAACACTTTTTTATTGCGGCTAACCCTTTCACATTCGAATGGACACTTCGGTTTAATTCAGGTTAGGTTGTTTGATTAACTCAGCTTTAACATTGATTTGGTTCGGTTCAATTCAGATATAGTTTTGGTTCGATTGCATTGCATGTCTCTCATATTTTACATGTGCTAATTTAGTATTAGTAAAATATTGAAGGGATCTGGTTGGTAAATTAATGTTTAATATTAAGTGGTACATCAAAATCTTCGTATTTCTTAAAGTTTATAGCCAATAAACCAAAGCTAGTTTTACAATATTGAATACAAATAGAGAGTACGGAGTCCAATAGGCAATAACTAAGCAAAATGCAAAACACCATTAACTAGTATTCTTATTTTGTTGTTGCTAGGATTATTAGAACACCTCCAATAAGAGGTTCTTACAGCAATGCCGTAAGAGACGGATTCTTAGATTTCATTAAGAATTCTATCATAAGAATTTTTCATTGAAGATAGTCTTAGACCATGTTTATTGAAGGGTATATAGATGAGTTCTTAGTTTCGGTTAAAATACGTTTTTTAATTTTTAACTACAAAAATTAAAAACCAGTTCTTAAATAAAAGATATTAAAAACCATCTCTTAGTAAAAAAAAAAGGTTAAATCATGAATTAATAACACTATCCTAAGAGCTCCCACAATAAACATACCTTTAACTAGGAATTTAAATGTTAAATTTACTATTTGATAAAAAAATATGTTAAATATACTCAGGAGTATATAATATCTGATGACATATGCGACTAATCTACCTTTTCAGTTCAACCCGACTCGATTCGTATTTATAACCACCACAGAACTAAATTTAACCAATTTTGTTTGGTAATTAACTATTCAGATATCTTCTATCAAATACCAAT
This sequence comes from Eruca vesicaria subsp. sativa, assembly GCA_932364175.1. Taxonomy (NCBI): domain Eukaryota; kingdom Viridiplantae; phylum Streptophyta; class Magnoliopsida; order Brassicales; family Brassicaceae; genus Eruca; species Eruca vesicaria. The sequence continues at coordinate 3,073 of CAKOAT010356265.1, forward strand.
ATATTGAGGATTAGATTATTTACCTCAACTACTGCTTGTAGTGCAAAATACATAAAAAACAAAAAGATTAATATTAATAAACATGGTTAGTTTATTATATGATTGTGAATAAGGTTATTGTGATGAAACCTATAAATTTGTTCTTATGTTTTAAAACTTTCTTAGTATATAGAATTACATGTGATTGTAAAGTATTTTCACTAGTGTTGCTATTTGCTGGATGCACACTTCATTGGCATTGCCAACCCACTAATGATAATTTCACATGGCCTTTTATTCTGATAAAAAAAATATTTTTGTAAAGTTTCTTAATAATTAAAAAAACATATAGATATTCATTTAAATTTTTCAATATATAATGTAAATTATTTGTTGATTTTTAGTTTCGTTGGTAAAAAAGCTTACCAACTGTTATTATATAATGGCAGTATATGCAGTTGATATAATGTTGTTGAAGCGAAAAGATAAACAACTCACGTGATTAATTTGTTCAATTTAAGAAACTCTAAAGAGATGAATCTTTTTAAATTCGCTTGAGAGAGCGTCGATTGGCCTCCGGAAGATAAGCATCTAGGGAAGGATTATTTTTCTGGGTTTTATGAACTGATCAAGGCATGCTCTTACAATGTCAGCAGAGAAATGAAATCACAAGGTGACACTAGAATTTTGACTCTTTAGTAGCAGGGAAGAACTTTGACTCTTCATTAGAAATGAACTCACAAGGTATCAGTAATCTAATTAGGTCACTGAACGTTTATATATTTATCGCGTTAAACTATACAAGAGCTCATATATTTGTATTGTTATTACGGTATGCAAGGATGAATAGAAACGGAAGGAGTAAACACATATTAATATATACATGCTACAATAACGTTGTGTTGGCTACGTCTATGCTAAAAACGCTATTAGTTATTACTGAATGCCAACAACAAATTATTGACTAAATAACTCACCCATATATAACCTAACTTTGTTCGAAAGACTAGACCCTGCAAGAAAACAGAAGCTGGAACTTAATTAACAAAGATCTCGTGAGCATCTAAGGTGTGATCACACTCAAACATATTAAATATATACGTTTATGCAACGTTTTATTGCCTTGCCAAACATTAGAGGAGCCACTAATAAACACAAGTTGCGAGGAATTGATTTTAAATTTTTCAAAGTTAGTGTAGACATAGGATCGAGTCAGATATCCATAAAGAACAATATGATAATATGTAGATATTAGGTCTGATTCATTATACTTGATTATATAAGTATCATTATGCAATGTGGGAGACACCAAAAATACACACTAGTGGCACTACGTACTTAGTGCTAAGTGAATCTGAAATTATTAGTGTTCGATATGTGATAAACCCTTAGGTAATGAATGAATGTGGATAGAAGTACATATCATGGCTATCGCACATCGAAGGTGTCATTAATGTCATTTTCAAACTTTCTTATGACTTTAATTCATTGATGATCGAAAAATATGTTACTATGGCTTATTATATGATGCCACATTCCACTAATTAATACTCTAGGTGTAGAATCTATTAGGGACAAATGTCTCACATCGGTTATTGGAAGGAATATCTAGAAATATATAAGATAGATGGGTCACTCCACTTATTACCAATTGGTTTTAAATTGGAAGCCCATCTAGCTTAATATGGTATCAGAGCCCACGATCCACGCAATCCAACCCGATCCTTATCGATCCAGCCAAAAGTCGGCCCATCAATCCTTACCCAAACATACCGAGATTGATGCCAAAGAGTCATCATCTCGATGGGGCGTATTAGGGACAAATGTCTCACATCGGCTGTTGGAAGAGATATCTAGAAATATATAAGATAGATGGACCACTCCACTTATTACCAATTGGTTTTAAATTGGAAGTCCATCTAGCTTAATAGAATCTGAGTGCTCAGAGTGCTTTCTAAACTGATAAGAGACTGTAAATGAACGAACAATCGAATAAATAATGAATGAGAATGTATATACCGATAAACAATACTAGTTTTTGTATGAACGTCTTAAAACAAACATTTCACTCTTCTGTTCCCAGTGTAGATTTTACGCCCTCATTTATATCTTAAATATTGGTGATCTACCATATGATTAATTGATTATATACTTACACAAAAGAATTATTTATAATGAGACAACAACATGCATCAAAGCAAAAAAAAAAAATCATAGATACACAAGATGGAATTGATAGGTGAGGTTTGGGGCCCAACAACTGAACATTAGGATATCTTATCCTATGTGCAATCAACGCGGTTGGGTCTGGTGAAATGCCTATAAATACGGACATATTCTCAAGCAAACTCATCACACAACAAAGAGTGAAACATGGCTAATCAGAAAAATATTTTCTTCTTATGTTTCCTAATAGGTTTAGGGTTATGTTCTGCAAGACGAGCACTTCTCTCCTCCTATGAACCCGAGGATGAAGTCGCTGGCTATGGAGACAAGAGTAGTTTGCATGTCGGTTATGGTGTTGGAGTTGATGTTGGTGGTGGTGTTGGTGGTGGCGGTGGAGAAGGAGGTGGTGCTGGTTACGGTGGAGCTGGCGGCATTGGTGGAGGCGGAGGTGGTGGACATGGTGGTGGTGCTGGCGGAGGTGGTGGTGGTGGTCCTGGAGGAGGATCTGGTTATGGAGGTGGAAGTGGTGAAGGTGGTGGAGCTGGATATGGAGGCGGAGGAGCTGGGGGACATGGTGGAGGTGGAGGAAGCGGAGGAGGTGGTGGTGGAGGATCTGGCGGTGCACATGGTGGTGGATACGGTGGTGGAGAAGGTGCTGGTGCTGGAGGAGGATATGGAGGTGGTGGTGCAGGTGGACATGGGGCCGGAGGTGGTGGAGGCGGTGGAACTGGAGGTGGTGGAGGAGGTGGCGGTGCACATGGTGGTGGATACGGTGGTGGAGAAGGCGCTGGTGCTGGAGGAGGATATGGAGGTGGCGGTGCAGGTGGACATGGAGGTGGTGGAGGCGGTGGAAAAGGAGGTGGTGGAGGAGGAGGTTCTGGCGCTGGTGGAGCTCACGGTGGTGGTTACGGTGCAGGAGGTGGAGCTGGAGAGGGATATGGTGGTGGTGGTGGTGAAGGAGGACATGGTGGTGGAGGAGGCGGTGGTGGTGGAGCTGGAGGTGGCGGAGGAGGAGGTGGAGGTTATGCAGCTGCTGGATCTGGACACGGTGGTGGTGCTGGTAGCGGAGAAGGCGGTGGTGGTTATTAAACGTGAAATTATATCTATGTGGAGCGTAAGAGCCATTGAGTGAAGTGTCACATAACTCGCAAGAGACTATATCAATATATATGTGGTAATAAGTACGCTAATTCTCTGTATAATAAGCCCTAAAAACGGCTATTGTTGAAGCTTTTAATTGTACCAATGTTGTATGCTGCTTCGTGTGTGTCAAGTTTATAAAATGAAGATATCACAAGTGTTCCTACTTTTATTTTGCTAATGTATATGAAGATATCAATGAGACGTGCATGGTGAGGATTTACTATGAGTTGTATATATGTTTGTCATGTTCCTATTTTCATTTTACGTACCAGTCCATGAAGATATTATTAAGACCCTAGGCCCGATCTAGTAAACTCCTACCCAGTAAGAAGCGTGCATGGCATGGATTTACTATGAGTTGTGTATTCGTCCTGTGAGAAATGTAAGGCGAATGAATATAAAGGAAGGTTTGAGATGTTTAAAGGAGATTGATACGGTAAGCCTGTTTAAAGCTTATATGAGGAATTTTCACTCCCGGTTCAACTATGTGGGTGAGATTGCTGCGAAAATATTTGATTCGTAGAGGAATTATCCGGTCGATAAGACGATAAGGGAGACAAAGCAAACAAATGCATGGATTACACTGCAGAGAGATCATAAAGATGAGATCATTAGCAAAATCCTTTTCATAAGATTTGACAATCAAAGAGGAAATAATACACCATTCTGGCATAACGTGTGGTCTAATTTGAGGGGACTCTAACATGATGGGAAAAAATGTCATATAGATGTGAGAATTCCAGAATGTGCCATTATAGAGGAATGAATTCAAAGATTTGGAAGAGGAATATATTAATTGTAGAGGTGAGCTGAATAGTTTGGAAGATGTCATCAAGAACCAAAAACTACAAATGGAGAGAAAATGAGTATATGATATAGCGCTATGGAAAAGGTTTTAAAAATTCAAATACAATTTTTCCTCATGTAGAAACTCCCAACACACATGGAATCAGATTATATTCCAAGAGGAACGTCAAAATAGTATTTTCCCTCATGTAGAAACTTTCAAAATATTTCATATTATCTAGACATAATTGATTTCTCAATTGTATGTTTTTATGTAACTGTGTGTTTTTTATGGTTTCTACTTCTATATGTTCTTTTTCAAAATAATTATCAAAAAGGTGTGAATTATGTTTAACAAAGTATCTTCTTTTAAGAAAGATACTAAAGATTTCACAAGAAAAATACTACCATTTTTATGAAGAAAATATTACTATATATTATTTTCATTTTTCAAACAAATTCAGATATAAATAAAAAAAACCTAAATTATGATACATTTTGATCAATGTTCCCCATGACCCATTGTGGGGGTAATAAGTGAGACTAAAAAGTTCATAAAAAATTTAAAACGATAATGGACTTGCAATTAGGCCCAATTGCTCTGGGAATCTCGGGTCGTAACCCATGATTAAGAAAGAATCAGATCCGACCCGACAAGAACATTAAAAAGAGTAAAGTTAAACGTCGGTTCCTGACGAGTCGCTACTCTCTCTCCGAAAAAAATGACGGCGAGACCTGAAGGAAGTCCGCCGGAGGTTACACTAGAAACCTCCATGGGTCCGTTCACCGTCGAGGTTTCTCTCTCTCTCTCTCTCTCTCTCTTACTCACATTTCTCTCACACTTGAGATCTAGAATTAGGGTTTTAAAAGGGGTTTAGGGTTTACAGTGATTTTGATTTTGAATTTTTACTTCAGATGTATTACAAACACTCACCGAGAACTTGCCGGAACTTCGTGGAGCTATCACGGAGAGGTTACTATGACAACGTTCTCTTCCACAGAATCATCAAGGTCTCTTTTTTTTTTTTTTTTTCTAATTTTGAGTTTTTTGTTTTTTCCTTTGAGAATTCACTGTGATGATGATGAAAGTTTGTTGCTTTGGTATTGATTTTGTTTCAGGATTTCATTGTGCAAGGTGGTGATCCTACTGGAACTGGAAGGGGTGGCCAATCCATTTATGGGTATATTCTCTTTAAAGATAGTTTTTTCTTTGATTGATTCCATGAATGTGTTTGTAAAAAGTAGCTTCATTAGGGTTTTAGATTGATACACTCAAGACTGGCAGAGATTTTGTATTTGGGATGAAAAAACGTTATTTAATAACTTCTGAACATGTTTATTTATACTCTCGATTAACTAGCACAAGATTCTTTAGATATCTCAACTTGGTTGACATTGCTCAGTTTACTCTATTGATATTCGGCTTCATTCTTGTTGTAGAGGCTTGGGAACTACTTTCTAAGTTTAAAGATATTTACATGTCTTATGTATTTGATAGTGCCAAGTTTGAGGACGAGATAAAGCCGGAGTTGAAGCACACGGGAGCTGGGATTTTGTCAATGGCAAACGCTGGTCCCAACACAAATGGGAGCCAGTTCTTCATCACTTTAGCACCAGCACCCTCCTTGGATGGTAAGCACATCCATCTCTAGAAGAAACAAGGGTTTTTGTTTTGCTATGATGTTTTGGAGGATGTTATGAAGAGAAATGTCACTTAATATTGATCTCTCTATGTTTCATCTTCCAGGAAAGCATACGATATTTGGCAGAGTCTGCCGTGGTATGGAGGTGATCAAGAGGCTCGGTAGTGTCCAAACCGATAACACCGACAGGCCAATCCATGAAGTGAAGATTCTGAGGACCAAAGTGATTGATTAGAAGCAGCATTAGTAAACGATGTTGACATGAAGAATTATAACTCTGTTCTGTGATCAGTGCTACTACAATGGGACATGAAGAATTATAACTCTGTTCTGATTCTTGCTACTACAATGGACTGGTTTTTGTCAAGTTTGATTTAAATCAGTTCATTATCTCTGTTTTTTGTAATATGGATCGTTTCTGTTGAAAATCATCTTATCCTAATTTCTCTATGCAGTATGGGATTGATTTCATCATACATTTGCACAAATAATCGAATATAATAACAAAAATGCTTGCCGGTGAAGAACTGAAGAAGCGTTTTTCTGGGCACTCTTCTTTTTTGTATTAATCTATTGAATGTTAGAGCATACAAAGCTGGAATAGCTCAGTTGGTTAGAGCGTGTGGCTGTTAACCACAAGGTCGGAGGTTCGACCCCTCCTTCTAGCGGTGATCTTTTTTTCGAATACGGCTGGTTAAGTTTTGTATGTGAGTTGTAATGATACGACAATAATCAGGTGACAGTTTGGCCGAGTGGTCTAAGGCGCCAGATTTAGGCTCTGGTCCGAAAGGGCGTGGGTTCAAATCCCACAGCTGTCATCCCTTTTTTAATTTATAAACTCATGAAACGACGTAGTTACTTTACGCAACAACAAACAATTGTCAAGTACACTCAGCCCAAGAGTTACGATTCAGCCCAAAACATATATCGAAACCCTAAACGAAAGAGGCTCACCCAGAAACCCTAATTATAAAAATCAATTTATTTTTTCATCCTGCATCCTCTTCCTCTCTAACCCAAGGCCGAAACTACAGAAGCAAGAAGTGACATTACTCTGATCTTTAACAATGGTAAGCTTCGTCTTTGTAAAGCATCACCATTTCTTTGATTATACTACATGTTAAGGTCTTCGTTATCTGGGCTTTGTATTGGTTAAGCATGAGATTTGCTTTGATCTTATCATGTTTATAATCAAACTCAGACTGAATAAACGTAATGAATGTTTAAGTGTTTATGTTTGTATAGTCGAGGAGAAAGACAAGAGAGCCAAAGGAGGAGACAGTGACACTTGGACCAGCTGTTCGTGATGGAGAGCAAGTCTTTGGTGTTGTCCACATCTTCGCTTCCTTCAACGACACTTTCATTGTCTGTTATTTTCTCACCAACTTATCTATAGAATAATCCAAATTCCATTTATGTATGTGGGAAGCTTACATTGCATCTGATTCGTTTTGCAGCACGTTACTGATTTGTCTGGACGTGAAACCCTTGTTCGTATCACTGGTGAGCATCCCTTGATCCATCTCTAATAAAATTGCCACTCTTTAATATTATGAGAAGATAGATATTATTGTCCTCATTTTCTTTTAGTTGGTGTGTGATGGAATGTTACTTAGTCTCTCAACTTCTCTAGAGTTTTGATATAGCACCCTTCGGTTCTTTTTGTAAATACACAACTAGGAAACTAAATGGCTAGTTTATTTTTTTTTTGATCGGTTTAGGTGGGATGAAGGTGAAAGCTGACAGAGATGAGTCATCACCTTACGCAGCTATGCTTGCTGCGCAAGATGTTGCTCAGAGATGCAAGGAGCTTGGAATCACAGCTATGCATGTGAAGCTCCGTGCCACTGGTGGAAACAAGACCAAGACACCTGGTCCTGGTGCTCAATCCGCTCTTAGAGCTCTTGCCCGTTCCGGCATGAAAATTGGACGCATTGGTATGTTTCGTACGTTAATTTAAATCTCAATCAAGACTTTGTTCAATGTGTCTTGATTTTTGAGCATTTCTATATGTAATACTTGTTGCAGAGGATGTTACTCCAGTCCCTACGGACAGTACTCGCCGAAAGGGTGGTAGAAGAGGAAGGAGGCTCTGAGTTTTCTTCTATGGCTATTTAAGCTCATGTGTTTCATTTTTTCTTGAACCATTTTTTTCAGTTTTGTGAGCGAGTTTGGAAGTTGAATGCTTTTGTTAAATCTAAACAACATTTTTATACTATTATTAGTCTCAATTGCCATTATGAATGACGTATTCAGTATCCAAAAATACACTGAAATCTATAATTATATCCTGTTTGTTTAAATTCATCATCTCTGCTGGTAGGAACATGCGTCTAGACTATCAGTATAAGACTCTGATTGTTCCAAATTTCAAACCGTTAAGACTTAAAAGAGTTCCACATCAAACTTTCTTCAATAAAACTTGAGCAATGAATAATGTACTACATACATCATCTCCTGTGCAATATCTGCAAACAAAAATTTCACTTGTATGCATGCACATTCTCTAAGCAAAGACAAAAATGAAGGTTTAGGTTCTGAAACTCAAATGTGTAAGGTTTGTGGGAAAGGTCCATAAGTTAGTGGGCTTAAGAAATGATGGCCCATCATAAAAAAAACCCTATAAATGGACTATAAATAGTTTTCCTCTTCACTCATTTCAAGCTTTTCTGAGACTTGCGGCGGAAAAGAAGATGCAGATATTCGTGAAAACGCTGACGGGAAAGACCATCACCCTCGAGGTGGAGAGCAGTGACACCATCGACAATGTCAAGGCCAAGATCCAAGACAAAGAAGGTATCCTAACACTATCTTTCTGAAACTGTAGTTTCGAGACTTATCTATTCGTTTGTGCTCTGTTTCAGGAATCCCTCCGGATCAGCAGAGGTTGATCTTCGCCGGAAAACAGCTTGAAGATGGTCGCACCTTGGCTGACTACAACATCCAGAAAGGTTCAAAAACGCTTCTTTCAATCTCTCTCTCGAAATTGAAATGATTGTATGTTAATTGAGTGTTCTGTTTTTGGTTGTAAAACAGAGTCGACTCTGCATCTTGTTCTGAGGCTAAGGGGTGGTATCATCGAGCCTTCTTTGATGGCTTTGGCTCGTAAGTACAATCAAGACAAGATGATTTGCCGCAAGTAAGCTTCTATCTCTCGAATGTCTTTTCTTTGATGAATCTTAGTTTAGTATTAGAGTAATTGATGTGTTTATAAAATTATCTCATTGTCTTTGTGGATTGTTACTTGTTGTTAGTGTGTTGATCATTTTTGGTGAGACTTGAATTAGTTATTTTGTATCTGAATCATTTGCCAATATTTAGACCCAAGTTAATCATATACAAGTTTGTTCTTTTGGATAAAGTGTGCGTTTTCTTTTATGTGTTGATATATGAGTGTTCTCATGTTGAGTAATAATATGTTTGATTTATTAGGTGTTACGCTCGTCTGCACCCAAGGGCTGTCAACTGCAGGAAGAAGAAGTGTGGCCACAGCAACCAGGTTTTATTTCTCTCGCTCTTTTCATTGTTTGCTTTTCTCTTTTATAGTTTTTGTGATGAGATATTAATTTATGATTTCTGGTTTTTTTTTTTTTTTTGCAGTTGAGGCCGAAGAAGAAGATCAAGTGATCTGTTGTTCTTCACCAGAAGCTCAAGCTCATTTATCTATGTTTTCTTTTCTTTAAAGACATCTCTAGTGTTTTGACACAAACTTGTTTCAGTGAATTTTAATCCTAAAATATTAATTATTAGTAAATCTGATTATCTTCGGTAATTTGTTCCATTGAATTTTAATCCTAAAAACATCCAAAATTCAAAGACGCGGGCTATAACTGTGAAAAACATCTGTACATTACCTTCTTGCTAATTATTATGATTCCACAGCTATAACTGTGAAACATAAGTACATAAACTTATCTGTATGAGTATCACCATATCGTGGGTTGATTCTAGTTCTGCTTTATTTGATGGTTCCACTTTCTAAAATGAATGACCAAACATATTGGTTCTGACCCAATGTATGCAACACTACTAGTATCATAAGATATTACTTTAAGTTTACATAAATACACAAACAAGATGGTAAGAAAACCCCAAGTGAATAGCTGCTCAGTTGTAAAGCTTTGGAAAACTAGCGTGATCAAAAAGATGTCCATACTTACACTCTGAAAAGGTAATAGAGGATTCTCCTATGCTCATGATTTGCATAAATTTTCCTGCTGCTGTGAGAAAATGCATCTTTTTATGTGGCACAATGACTTGATTTCCCACTGAAAATGTTCATCATTGGTTTCTCGTAGCATCATCTTGATTGAGTCAAGTGATCGAGTGGTAAACTAGACGAGCATAGAGTGTCAAATATTCGAATTTTGTTGATGCTTTAGAACACACCCTCTCGGAGATCTTATAGACTGCTGTAAGAAATGCCACAAATGAAATAAGAAGCATATATTTCAATGTGTCAGAAGACAGAACTACAGAAGCATCTGACTCTTCTTTTAATCCCACACTTAAACAAATGTGTACACGAATAATATTAGTTATACAGACACTGCTTTCAAAAAACAAACCAAATGAGCATAAAATGGAACAGAGGTGGTTCCCTAGTTGACTTGTGAGAGAGGCGACCGTGTTAGCTGTTGCGGTTTTGATTCTTTCTCCGCAAAGGATTCATAAGAGTTGTTTTCGCGGAACACTTCAACCAATGACTCCACTGGCTTTGCTCGTAGCGACTCAATAGTGGCTTTGGTTGGGACCTCGGGTTCACTCTTAGACGGTGTTGTCCCCGTGGGCTCATACTCCTGAAACGAGAGCTTCTGAATAAGAAGATTCTTCTAAAAATGAAAACAACGTTGTTATTATGGTATGAGAAACAACTTACCATGTATCTTTGTTGAAAAGTTTCTTGAGCTTTATCCTCAATACATCTGGCATGGCAACAATGATCCTGTTGGAAACGTTCAAGAGCTTTTTCATGTGTCTTAACATTCTCCAAGATTTGAGATACAGACACTTTCTCGTCCTCTGACATGCCTGAAAGATCCACAACGATATCAATTTAGACCTAAGAGATGTATGTTATTTAAACAGAGGAACATTCATGTGTAAGAAAAGAGAGCTCACGATCGATATGCTGGATCATCTCATCACTGTTCTTGGTTGCATCTTTCTCAGCCTCAGTCCTTGCAGAATCTACTTCCGTGTCGTGCTCCTCGTTATTATCACAAGCAGACTTAACAAGTGAGGAGACATCTGCGACTTGCTTACTGTTCATCTCCTTCAAAGATTCATGAGTCGTCTTGCAGTGTTTAAAAGCTGATTCCGCATGACCCACACTAACGCATAGAAAGATGGAAAAAAATGGTTAAAATACATTAACTGAAAGATTGTAAATCAAAGGAATAGGAAAACCATAGTAATGATCTTACGATTGCTGAAGCAGTAACTCCATTCGACAGTGTTTTGCAGCCGAGAAATCAGCACCTTCTTTGGCGTCATTCTCAGCTTGCATAGCAAACGTCTCCCATTTTCTTTTTGCGTCTTTAGCCAGATTATTAACGGTTGAGACGTGTTCATCCATGAAAGTTTTGTTGGAAGAGACCGCGCCTTTAAAGTTATGGAGTCTTGAATCCACCTGCCAGGAAGAAAGACAAGTTTTTAAATATAATGAAGCGGAAGAAAAAGAGACAAATGGAAGAAGAGGCAACGAACCAATTCGTGTTGGCGACGAACGTGACTTGAGACGAGGCTAGTTAGATCCGCTATAAGTTTCTCTGTGTCAGATTTTGACTGAGCCTGCACAACACATGCTAGTTATAGATGGGCTCAAGAAAACATCTTAAACACCAAACTTGAAGAGATGTAGTATAATGACCTCGTAAGTCTTCTGGAATTCGATAATGCTGTTTATTTGACTATCATTTGCCTCTGCAGCACGACTCTCGGCATTTTTGGACTCTTGCATAAGCTTCTGGAAGAACGTACTTGTGTATTCAGACATCTCCTGTGTTTGCTCCATCGTTGTGTGGAACTTCTGCGAATTAGGAAAACAATCCAGCTTACAGTTTTTGTAATTTCCAAGGCCGATGTATAAGTACCAAAATGTTTGTTATTTCTCGGAGTACTAACCTGTCTCAGTTCCCTAGCAAAGAGAGCCATTTCTCCCTGGTGGGATGTAAGAGCGTTCTGAAGTTCATCAAATAAAGAAGATGTTGTCTCACTTCCTGAAGCAAGAAACTGAAATCCACAAGACAGCTACCTTTAGAACAAGCCATTAGTCACCAGAAGAAAAGGAAAGAAATTAACAAAGGCATGCCTCATCAATGGAAGATGCACTTGAAGTCGTCAATGCTGAAACTTCCTCAAGGCAAGCATTCGAGTTTGCCTTGTGCAAGCGTACTACATTCTGCACTGCCTCCAAGTGGGAACTATATATATTTCTAGACGCTCGAACCTTCTTTTTCATTTCGAGAATGGACTGGAAATCAAATTTGCAAATAGTGTTACAAAGCCCTTGAAAAGATTTTAAAGACAAAAAACCAAAGAATAAAACAGTAGATACCTTGTTGTGTGCCTCTAAGCGAGATTGGGACAGTTTGTTGACACCCTGAAGGTGTGCGTTTTGTTGGGATAGACATGAAGCAACCATATTGAACAAATTCGAAATTTGTTCAGAAAGTTCTGCTTGAAAAGTGTCGACCACGTTTCTGTTATCTGCACTGAGCTTGTCCCCTCTACCTGCACAACACCAAATAGATCATATACTAACAACTCTTATGATATTCCTAGTGAAAAGACACTCAGAATAGTAAAAGCACATACCAATTTTTTGGTGTAATGAAGCATTTTCTTTGGTAGCTTTCTCCAAGTTGGATTGTAAAGTACAAGCTTGTTGAACCAGTATATTTTCTGGCAATACGGAGAAGCATGTTAGGAAAACAATTTTAAATCACTTAACTAGAGTAATGATATGGAAAAAATACCAGATTTTCTCTGCTCTGAAATTATGAAATCTTTCTCCTTCATGGCATATTGAGATTTCTTCAATTCCTCGTCTGTGGAAGCAAGCATTTTGCTCGTTTGGCTCAAGTTTTTCTAGATAACAAAAAAGTCTCAGAACATATTGAGATAATTATAAACCACAAAAGCCCAGCAAATGGATGTAACCAATACCTCAGTGTTATCAAGTTTGATAGTCAGATCAGAGCACTCCCGCACTTGACCAGTGTACTTGTCTTGCAACTCCTCAAGTTTCTGGTCAGAGAAGTATGTAAATAATCACTTTCGAAGGTTTGATCTATTGAGTAAGAAGAAACCAACCTTTTGATAATTCTCTATCTGACCGGCCATCTGCTCAATCTGTTCAGCCATTGCCTACAAAGAGAGCAAAAAGTATTATATTAGTAGACGAGTAAGGAGGTAATGAGGTTACCATGACCTTTTATAATAAACGTCAATCTATGGAAACTCTGAGGAACATTGGGGCTCAGAAACTCAGTACCTTTTTTTCACTCTCCTCTTGATAGTATCTCTCTTTTGGCATATAAACACCATTTTTCTCACGGGAAGCATAGACCTCTGTAAAGATAAGCAAAGAAAACATATGAGTAGTGGACAAGCAGAGATGTTAAAGCAAAAGACTTGGTCGTAATAAATTTATTAAGCTGAGTTACAGTCACCCCTCCAATTATACTATCCACGGCTACAGTGAGAATGCCTCTTACCTGCCTTTAGTCGTTCTATTTCACCATAAAGATCCTTTATCAAAGTAGATTTCATCATTTTCTGGTTAACCTGTCAAGGAGAAATATACAAGAGTACGAACATGAGTTCTTGTTTTCCAGTGGTTGGTCTCATGGAAACAAAAAGAAAGAAAATTGATGAATGAAAAACTTTTATAAAGACAATACCTCTGGTTTGTTCCTAATATGCTTTGCCCTGTGTGCATAATCTAGAGTACTTAAGGTTTCCTCGAGACAGTGAACAGCAGGTGAAACTGTTGCAATGATACATGTCTTCGTTCTCCCACCAAGTGAATCACGTAGTAAGCGGGTGAGCTTACTATCCCTAGAAAGAAATGCAAGATATATATGATTCAGCATAGCTTGAAACAGTGCTACATGAACACTAACAGAGAAAAAAAAAACAGAAAACGAGATTAAACCTGTAAGGAATGTGTCCAAGATGTTCTACCAAAGCACTGATAACTCTCCCTAATGTAAGAAGACTTTTGTTTATTTCACCAGCTTCTCGAGCGCGGCCCTAGATAGAGAAAGGCTATTAAGTAAATCTGAGATATTAAAGACGAGGAAACCGCTCCAACTCAAATGAACATTAAGGGACTACTTACATCCCTAGCTCCAGAACGTGATATATTTTCTGATCCTGCCAAGTCAACCAAGTTCAGCTTGCCACACTTGATTAATTCTTCACCTTCCGGAGTAGCTTCTTTGATATGTATTGTTATTGAGAAGAGAGAATGTGACCGACTGAAAGCAAAGAATTCCGTTATGTAGGAGAGACCTTGATATCAAAACTGCAATGAACACAAACATCAAAGAATATCTTACCTTGATTGTTTATTCAAGAATGTTTCTGCAGTTCGCCGTTTAGAGGAACCTCTCTCAAGCAAAGTGAAGATTTCACTAGCACTAGTCACGATTTCCTCTTCCAATCCTCTAACCAGAACACCACCTTTGCCATCCTCCATGAGAGGTAAAGGTTTCTTTTGTTTATCTTCAGTAACAACTCTGGATATATCCTCAGGAGCAAGTAGATCGGTAATCTCTTCATTGTAGAGTTCCAAAAACGTGACTTTAACACTGTACTCAGCTTGCTGGCCCTCAAGAGTATCGAAGATTTGCTTCACAGCTCTAGGTATAACACCTGCTTCTGCTGGAAGACCTCCACTTGGCCCGCCCTGTGCCAATCAAAATAGAGGTAAACAGCTCAGCTTAGGGAATATTACCAGCAACACAAAAAAAAAAGAACTCTGAAACAAAACACTTACCTTGGACCTTCTACATTCTCCTTCCATTGTATACGTTTTCCCCGTACCAGTCTGACCATAGGCAAATATAGTACAATTAAAACCTTCAAGCACTTCATTCACAATGGGAACAACAGCCTGGTCATACAAATCCTTCTGTTGTGCTGATGGTCCAAACACCTGTGTTCACCAACATATAATAAACACGGATTCAGAAAAGAAAAAAAACACAGTCGTGACTACTGAGATCCAAAGCATACACTTTGACAGGCTAACTGGTTGTTGGTCAAGTCACTAAGCAAATCCTACACACACTCAAAGAAACTTCACTGGACTAAAACACTTGTACGACTTTGACTAATCCCCCTCGTTCACTATACTAAGAAAGCAAATAGTTAAATTTGAAGTTGTAAACAACTCTCTTTCAATAAAAGTAAGCTAAGATTCAGGCAATTTCAAGAAACAAGCTAAATGAAGGAAAATTCAATAACATAGAAACATCACTACGGATCCTCAAGAATCAGGAAAAGTTGTACCTTATCGAAAGTGAAAACCCTATCAATGTGCTTCCCGGCGATGTTTTGGGAGACAGCAACTTCTCTTTGTAAATCGTTACAAGTGAGAACCTGAGGAGCATTATTCCTCAACTCATCATCGCTAAATGGCCTGTCAAACCAAAGAACAGTGTGAGTCTACACAGTAGCGAAAACCTCCAAAAGCTAATTCAATCAGAAAAAGTGCGATTCGACCCTAAACCTAACTTACTCAAAACCCTAATTTCAATTTCGAGGATTTGGTACCTGCATCGGAGAAGAACTTGGACGTTAACGCCTTTCTCTTTATCGTGACGGCCGGACATTTTTACGCGGCGGAAGGACGGTGAATCCAGAGATACTGATTTCAAAAATCTGATGTTGTAACTCAAAGGAAGATCTCTCTCTTTTTCTGTCTTCTCCTCTTCTCGCCGGCGACGGGATCTTTAGTAGAGAGAGAGAGAGAGGTGTGTGATTGGGATTTGAGATTTGAATTATTTGAAGACGCGCTCCTCTTTTCGAAATTAAATTAACGTCTGTTCGTATTGAGTTAAGTTACTATATTACCCTCTCCTTTTACGTGCCGACGATAATGATAGGCCTTTTAAATATCCAGGTCCATAACTTACTAATCAGCCCATATGGCTTTTATGGGGAGAAGTTCAATGTTATTCGATCTAGGGAGTAGACATGTGTGTTACTCAAAGAAATTTAGAAGAATAAAGATGATTTAGCCTAGGATGTTGCTTGCTATCTTAAGAACAACTAGAATTTTGACCGCGCTTAAATCATATAAAAGCGCTAGTACTATTTTTGTTGTTTTATCTATACATGGATCGATAAGTATTTTGTTTTGATGATACAAAATGTGACAGAATCAAAATCCAGTTATCATGCGGATATGAAGAAATTTTTATTTTACAATGTTTCAAACAAATTTGTATGTTTCTAAATATATTAACAATGGTTGTATCTCAAATTTATACTTGAGAAAGATTGTATATTTAAGATTTAGTTACGAAATTTTACTATCTAATATATTTTTTAAAATTAATGCAGATTCTAATTTATTATTATCATTAATTTCTATGTAAATGTATTATATATAATTGTATAGTTTTATTTGGGAAAAATAATATCAATTAAATAGGCATGATGTTGGGAAGCGGGTCAAACTGGCTTCGTCCGATCCGTTCTGTAGCGGGTTGAATCATTTTTACGACTCAAAAATTTGACCAGTCTGATCTGCAAAAAAAAATATTTTTTCAAAAAAGAAATTTATAAACTCATTATTATATATTTTTAGCTCT
Source organism: Eruca vesicaria subsp. sativa (assembly GCA_932364175.1). NCBI lineage: Eukaryota > Viridiplantae > Streptophyta > Magnoliopsida > Brassicales > Brassicaceae > Eruca > Eruca vesicaria. The sequence continues at coordinate 19,619 of CAKOAT010356265.1, forward strand.
AAATAAAAATGACAAAATTGCCAATAATAAAAAATTAAATTTATATATAAAAATAAAAATATAATTAAAACCATAAAAAATTCATTAAACAAAATGTTTCTGTTTTTATGGTATTGATTACAAAAGAAGGTTATATTATATATGTTTTGTTAGTCAGATCAGTTCATTGCCGCAAGAAAATATTGATCGTTGCTTTTTATTTTTCTCAGTTCCTTGTAAAGGTTGTCTACGTATCAAGTTAGAGCATCCACATTGGTGAACCCCATGGAGGTTCACCAAAAAAAAAATTGATTTTTAAATTTTTTTTTTGTTTTTTTTTTTAAAAAAAGAATTTCGGATAAATAGGATGTCGCCACGTGGCGAACCTCATGTGAACCAGGTTCACTGCCATAAACTTTTGAGAGAGAGGTTCACTAAAATAATATTATTTTAATTTTTTTTTTTTTGGGAAAGGGGTGAACTCCTCCTATGAGCCTCCAGTGGAGATGCTCTTACATCCAGGGGCGGACGGACGTTGCCGGGTACGGAGTCACGTGACACCTACTCTTTTTAAAAATTTCTTAGGTAATATGAGTTAATTTGATTGAATTGTTCATAGTTTAGTGAAGAAATAGGTATAGTACTCCTAATTTAGAATTTTTTTGTTATATTTAACATTGTGACCTCAGCTAAAAATGTTTCTATATCCTAAAGTACTCTTCATTCAGAATGCATATTGTTATTTTTAACATTGTGACCCCAGCTAAAAATGTTTCTACATCCGCCCCTGCTTACATCCTCTGCTATCTTTGCTTGCGTTTGTTTAACATTTCTGCATCCTCTGCTATTAGTGTGTGTCTGTAATGTCTGTAAAAAAATTCAAAAACTTTGGTATAAAATCTAAGTTTATCCCAAAAAAAGTTTGTCAACGTATCAAGTTACTGTAATGTTTGTATGTGAAACAAAAAAAGACTAAGCTCGGTCCTATAATTAAATACTATGACAAAAGATATTCTTTGTTGTTCAGTTAACACTAAGAATATCCGGATAAGTAGTTTTCCAAAGGAGTTTCTTACCAAAATCTATATTAACACTTAATCTTTCAAGTGTGAACATAATATTTTATTCATATTTTGACAATAAGTTGAGAATTTTTGGTGATGCATTATTTCAAAATACATAAGAGTTTTGTGTTCAAACCTAAAAACTGAATACCAATATAATTTTTTGATAAAATACTATTTTGAGAAAATTTGGCAGAAGAGCATCTACGTTGATAACTTCTCATAAGAATTTTTCATCAGAAATAATAATAAACAAATAACAAAGTATGGGAGAGGTTAAAAAACTGAAATTCGTCTTTCATTTGAGAACTGTAAAATATTGAGAAATTTTCAACTCTTGTGACTTTCTCTTGTGTACCATTATTTTAAAACATTAAATGTAATCATACTGGATCATTTTTAAGTATAAAATCTTATTTTAAAAATTCATATCCAGCGATAATAATTATTGCGTTTAAGTTTAATTTTATGAAAACCTATGAAATTTTATATTTATATTTCATAGGTCAACTAAATACTAATATATATTTTCGATGAGAATCTCTTGATGATGCTCTAAGAAATGTAACCTACCTTTATGTAAATATGTAATTGCTCTCTCTCATTACCATCTCAATGTCACAGATTCGCAGTCTCAGTCTGTCGACGTTTCAGACAAATTTCTGACTCAACCCACCAACATGTTTTCACACAAACATCCAAACATGTTTCTAGCATAAAACGACCAAACATTCTAAAAGGAACCCCAAAAAAATATGTTTTGAGTTTGCCCGAAAAAGAAATTATGTATTGATATATTTTTTTTTTTGGAACAAATATGTATTGATATCTAAATAGTTATTTCCACGAGAGAAAAAAAAATTTCCACACCACGCAACAAAGGGGTGTTGGATAATGTATTACATCACAAATTACACAATCAGTACTATAAACAGTTATATATTTTTCATTAAAAGAAAAAGACCTAAGCAATAAAGTTTTATCAAAACGATAGAAACCTTAACAACGTCTGGAAACGTTCTTTTATTAACTAAAAAATCAAAGAAACTCCTCAACACAATCGCCGAAGTGGAAGCTGCTGTTACAAGACTCGATGGCGTTAACAACGTCTTGGAAAACGGACAGGCTACAAGGGAGAACCAACATAACCTTCTGCTCGAAACAGTGTAACTCGTCGTATGACTTGTCAAGTAACATCCTGAAGAGAGGATGATTCAGATAGCTCGTTGGCACCACGCGTCTCACGCGCTCTTCCCCTACGTACACCGCACAAGATCCCGTAGGCGTCTTGGCCGCCAACGCAACCGCTGTGGAAGACGTGTCGTCTGCCTCACCGATCAGAGGAGACTCGGAACCGTATTCTCTCGTGTTAATGCTGTTCACTCTCTTGGCTAAGTTCTTGAAGGAAGCTATTCTTTTCCTCATCGTTTTCCTATTAATATTGTGAAGATGATCAACTAGGAGAAGAAGAAGATTGTTGGTGATTATATACCAATATTACTTGTATATATAACAATATAATAAAATGAAGACTTGCGAGCTTTGGACATCTTATTTTTATTTTCGATTTTTGTTTGTCTGTGTTGACTTCTAATAGTGGGGTGCATTTCTTGGCGGAGAGAAATGTATTTTATCTATACTATTAAAGCAGGATCCTATTGTTAAAATTTTGGATTCTACCCCTAAATTTTTATCACATTTATAAGATAATACTACTATTTATTTTTAGAATCTTAATTAATTAAAAAAATTAATATCTCCTATAATTATGGTAAGTGATAATATTTCCTATTTTTGTGATTAATAATAATTTTTCTTTTATGAAAATTATGATTTTCTATTTAATTTTAATATCATATTTCCGTGCATCATATTATTTAGCGATCAAAATTATAAATTATTATTTACTGTTTTATTTTATCCATAATAATGATATGTCAATTCAATTTGTTTTAAAATCTAAATTTTAGATATAAAATGAGTAAAAATGTAAACTTATCATAAGTTATTAATAACGAAAAGAGACTAATATTGTTATAGAATAAATTGTGTTTTTTTTCTATTAACATTGTTTCATTTTTTTCAAATGACAAGAAAGTTTTTATTAAAGAAATTACAAAAAATCAATTTTCTTTAATATTAAAAATATGAATTATTTAACAAATTTTTAAAAATATATTTACAGTTTTTATGGGGTTATTTAACGGATCAACATATATCATAATACATATTAATAGCGGGTTTTAAGATATATACCGGGTTGACTTAAATTTTTAATTAGTAAATTTTTAATTAAATCTTAACTAGATTATATAAAATTGCCGGATGTACCGGTTCAACTATGGATCTGGGTCGGATATGGAAACATTACGTGAAAATCAAATATTATAATAATTTTTTAAAAATTTTTGTGTTTGAGTAATTAATTTAAAGAAATTTTATCAAAATGATAAAAATATATCCGCGTTTTTAAAGCGCGGGTCAAAATCTAGTAAGATATTAAATCATTATGATAATCAGAATGCATTTTTCTCGTCGCAAATCATGGTTACGTATGTCTTGGAGTCCATAAATGTATATGCTACCACTCCTTTTGATGTCGAAAACAAATATACATGGCACCACTTATTATCTCTATACCTTTAGTACATTAAGCAAACGATAGGTCATTACGGAGGGTTGTATTCGTGCATATGGTCTGTGACATTTAATTTAATATATAAAAACGTCATGCTCGATTCAGGATTGTGTATACATATCTATGTGTGGCCCTTTGTCAAACGAGATGATTGCTTGTATTACAAATTAATGAATTTCTGATGGTAAAAAAATCACATTCAAATAAGGATTGGTGATCATCGAACGCATTGTCGGATAAAAACACAACTATGAGAAATCACTAATTAATTTAATGAAAGAAAACAAAAGTATGAAATCCAATAAGCAATGTGTAATTTGACATAAACCAATATTTTAAAAGTGATGAAATCTTATACATGTGCATGTGCATCTAGCCATGTACATATAGTATTTGGTAAATTGGTAGTAGGTAAGATGTCATAAGCAATGTCATACTGTAGTATATAAGATTTATATAATATTAATGATATTTAAAATATGTGAGCCGGAGTCATCTGATAGTATGTTGACATAAGATGCATGAATTTGTTGATTAACTTGAAAATATTTCATAAATAAATAGGAAATCATTCAAATCTGAAGTGGTTAGTTTGATTGGTTGTGTATAATGGAAATTATTTCATGATGATCAAATCCACCTCAAAATAGTGTATAATTTGTGTCAGAAGTACATTGTTGTGTTTAAAATATAAAAAATTGTGATTTGTAGGGATTATGTATATATATGTAGAAAAAAATGTGTTAAAAATAAAATTATGATTAGTAGGGATTGTATATATAAAAAAGAGAATTACGCTATCAAGACGGCTCTTTATGCCGGCTGCTCCGGTACAGCGAGCGCCTATAACGACTTCTAGTTGTTACCATTATTAGCTGTGAATAAAAAGTTAAACTATTAACACACTAGTTGTAGTTATTGATAACCATAGTTGACTATATATCCTCCTAAGTCCAGACCATTGTGGTCAGCAAAAGAAGAAAACAAAACCGAGAAAATTGTCTATCCAATTTTTAAAACGGTTGATTCCGTATTGTTTTATAACTTCTTGTTTTTAGTCATTGGCCAGTTAATGATTGGATTGAAATGCCCCACCAACTTCTTAGCCTAGGTTGAGTACATACAGTGGGTACGTGAGAAAGGAATTTTAGAGAAATATGTAATGGATTATTAACATATAAATTCAAATCTAGAACCTACTACAATCATAAGTCTGTATTTGTTATCGTTTCTACTGATATACTGAAATAGAAAAAGATAACACATCTTTTGTTTTCTTTATTTACAGTAACTCAAAAAGATTAAGATTGTACGTATTCGAGTTATAAACTAAATTTTAAATTTGCACAAACCAGGAACCATAAGAAAACTTCTTTTTCATATTCATCATCTAGTTTTCAAAGCCACTTGGACAAGTTTGGTGCCTTAAAAGAGTTTATTGCCAATACAGAGCTCAGTAACATAGGCTATTTGATGAGCATCTAAAGCTATATGTTTATAAATAGACACGGATGAAAATATCGTAAATACCTTGGTATATTTAACGTCCATATTTTATCCTTTAAATAGCATGGTAATCAAACGCTGATATATTCCTTTGTTTGCGTTTACTTGCCAAGTATAAATTACATTTGAAATTAAAAACGTTTTTTTCAATTCGCTTGTAGATACTTATGTTTGCGTTTACAAAAACTTCTAAAAGATGATGGTTGAATAGTATTTACCACACGTGCACCTAGATAAACAAGAAAACGAAAAGGCAAGGCATGTTACTGCAGTGTTAAGCAACAATAAAAGAGAAGATATGGTACTACAGTGGTATTATATCTATAAACCTACAACAATATTTTCCTTTTTCAACAATGAATTTTAATAGTGGAAAAAATTTGAGAGGGAACCAGTGACCTGAGGAAAATAAATCCAATACAAAGAATCTTGGTTCGGATCTTGGTTCAAATTCTATTGACCACATGGATATAAATTATTATTATCAACCCGGTTAAATATCCAGAAAAAAATTTACTGTGGGTTATATCTCTGTACGCGGATTAAGGTTGTCTGTTTAATAGATCTGAGTTTAATATTTTTTTTGCAAAAAAGAAAAAGAAATACGAGAGGGACAACAAAGTTAAAAAGGGATGATTTGAAACGGGCAAGTGTTCACAGGGGAAACAAGTGGAAGAAACATTGGACCATATTTTTCACATTGTCCATAGTCAAAGGTTTAGAGCTTCTCGAATTCTCTAATGGTCCCAATAAACTCAAGTGATCTACTCAAAGAAATCTGTGGACTACGGTGTTTTCCTTCCATGAATCGAGTGTGAAATTGCATTCCAACATGTATTGGCTACTTCTATATAGTTGACTCTACTTTGATTCTATATATGTATGTATTTGAATGTATGTATTTGTCTCTTGGCTAGGTTTTACTCCTAATTTTTGTCTTCATACATAATCAATCGGTCACTAAATATAACTAAATTAGAAGTTTTCTAATATACAATAAGGCGATCAAGGGAAAGTAGCGTACATCGTATTAATGCAAGCGTGGTTACAGCAAAACATATAATCAATCAAATCATATTCACATGACAAGTGATGGTTCAATGAATACAGACTGCCACTGTACGAACCACTATGATCGGACGCGATAATTACTAATTAGCAATGCCATCAACAAAACGTCAATTATGGAAGGTAAACTATCCTAACAAAACCAGGCCTCGTGGTCTGGTCTGGTGGTAAAGGAACCTCGGCTGAGGTGTCCGTCATCACGAGTTCGAGTCCCGGCCACAGCGGATTTAACATGGTTTCCGTTTGGTCTTCAGGACCCCTTCGGGGGATAGTCGGGTCTCTAAATAAGACCCGGACACCTGAATTATCAAAAAAAAAAAGAAAAAAAAAAAAAACTATCCTAACAAAGATGAGGCTTACGTACGCCTTTGACGTAAAACATTTTTGTCACGATTTCATTGGTTTACGTGTGTGTGCCCACTGTAAAGAAAGAAAACATATAAACATTTCGTAACAAGCTATCACCACTGCATCGCCTATGTACTACTATCGATCGCGAGTTCGTAGTTTCCGACTATTGTTATTTCATTCAAATTCTCCATGTGCCCCCAATATATTGATACACTTATTCATGCATAGTGCGACACGTTGTGACATATAAGAGCACGAATATTCATGGTTTCTTAATGTGGATTTACAACATATAAGAGCATGATTATTCATGGTTTCTTAATGCGGATTTTTTAAGTACTTTAAAAAACAATTTCTTAGCTTTTAAGTACTTTAAGAAACAATTTCTTAACTTTTTAGTTAAAAGTTAAGAAACAATTTTTATATTTCCCTAAAAAACCCATCTTTAAAATTCGGGATAATCATATATAGTCTAACTAAATATTAAATTGTAATCATAATTAGCTAAAAGTTCAAATGGAGAATGATGTTTTATGGAAATTTTTCCTTTTATAGTATTTGAATATAATATTATAGACATAGATTTCCAAATTGTAAGAAAAAATATTAAATATTTTACTAAATATTTATTGCCCCCAATATCTAATACGTTGCCAACCTATGTATTAGAATACCATGACATCCACTGTGTTCTAATACGGTGATGCATGCAACATATATGTCATTACTATTGTCTCGTAGAAACATTGCATGCTTCTTACTTAACATCACATATCAACTATGAATGAAATCTCATAGTTGATGGATACGGAAAGCAAATGCTGTGGTAAACAATCATGCCACCAAATCAATGCATTTCCACAGATCCGGCCCAACCAATTCTAACTCTTGGACCTAGAAAATCATGATTTTTTTTAAAAAGTATGCAATTTGGACTTCTCAAGTTTCTTTGTGCGTTTCGTATAGATGTGCATTTTTTTTGTATAAGATGGGCATTGGTTCTTTTGTTTGTATATGTGGTTTGATTTTAAAGCAATCGAGTCATTTTTCCTTTTATATAATGTCTCATAAAGCAGTTTGTGTACGTGGGCTATCCGGCTGTATCGTCACACTCTCGCCTTATCCATTTGAACCGGGCCTGAATATTCATTGGTTTGTACCTTCCAACATTTGACTAGCTTATATAATTCGATCATGATGCATGACGTGACAGCCATGTAACAAACAAAAAACGAATGATATTCTCTAAAAATATATCAGAATGGTAACGTTCAGCACAAATGCGACACAGTTCAAATAGTAACAAAAAAATATATAAACATATAGATATATATAGAGATTTTTGTTGTTATTCATGTCAGTGTGGTGTAGTTGGTTACCATTCGAAGCCTTGCTAAGTAGCAATATAACGATGTAACTGATGATTAACAATTCCTCACCATATAAAACAACAAAAAGGCAAGAGGAAAATTAGTGAGGATGTATCATACATTTACATATAAGTACATCAATTAGTCATGGTTCCAAATATCCGTAAATTTTATCAACGTGAGGATGGACATAGCAAATTAACCGCTATTATCATTGATTGAAATGGTGACCAAGTTTGTTACATTGCTAGACTAAGACTTATAACATGGATTTGTTAAAATATCTCACGACTGTTGACGGGATTGTGACTACATTTTCATCACGAATAACGTTTACCGAGCAAGTGACTAGCTGGCTAAGAAGTCAATGGTTAACAAGTGTGACTAAATGTTTAGCAAAAAAAAAAAAAAAAGAGTTGTGACTAAATGACAATGAGTTACAACATATGTTGCATGGGATAGCGAGGCAGACATTTTTTGTAAAACTTCGGTGATATATTATAATCACTGTCCATATATCTTATATATTCTCTTCTATAAACTTGTATACCTTAGAGTTACTAATATATTAGACGTTTCAAAACGCTAATGGTTAGGCAGTTATCCATTTGATGTCTAGTTTTCTTGAATATAACATAACACGTACGTAAACACGTAGACAATTGATTGAGATTGTATGCGGATATGTTCAAAATTAATTTCTGTATGCGGGGACCCAAACAGTCAAATATGTCATTCGTGACGTGACGTGACGTGACGAAAACAAGTAGACAAGGCAATGACCAGTTGGCTTCTAGAGTTGTGGAGTGTACAGAGCTCTAATATTACCAGAAAATTCGATATGTTCTTTCTCTGCTTCATGGGTTTCTAGAACGTATTATATTTTAATCCCAAGAAAGACCCCAGTTGAACATTTTTTTTAATCTCTGAATATCCACCTGGTTTAAAATTCTTATTGGTTAGAAGCAAAGAGAGATTCTAAACAAACATAAAATATGGCTTCTAGAAGCCAGTGTGTATAAAACATTTTAGTAGAAAGGAGCTTGTACTCGTTTTATCATTATATTTTTCATTTGTTGGTGTATTTTTTAATTAGTCTATGGGCTGGACATTTGACGGCAAAACAAGTTTCAAAACCTTTGACGCTGAGCTTAGATTCTTACATTCTCATCACAGATTACGTGAGATTAGTCAATGACTCAATGGGGTCACCCTTAGTATTTCTTAACCTAGTTTCCAAGATAAATCAATGTCTCAATTTCATATGACAAAAGAAAACAGAAAAAATAATGACAAGAAATTAAAATAACTTTGTTTCGAAAATTCATCTTTACTGTTTAGGGAGCACTGAATAATAGTTTGTAAACATGCAAAGGACTATTAGTTGTTGAAAACGAGTCAAAATAAATCATTCAATCCTCTTATTTTTCTTTCCCTGACCGAGAGTTTAAAACATGATTTTGTTTTAAAAGAACATAAAAATTAAAAAATATCAAAAGTTAAAAAAAAATTATTTTATATTTTGATTTCGAGATAATTTTAGAGTCTAGTTACTATAACTTAATATTAAAGGAGATAGAAGTAAGGTAATATTTATGATTTAACGTACACTATTTGATCATAATGTTTTTGTTATCTAAAGAGATATTTGCTCTTTAGTGATCCTATCTAATTCTGTTCATATGAAAGGAAAATTAATCTTTGAACTTTGACCATTATTTCGAAGAAAATGATAGATGAACTAATAAAAAGCTAACACGAGGGTGAAAACTCCAGTGTACTGATTCTTATGCTTTATATAAAGTTCCACAAAGCCAATTAAACTAGTCTATATTTTATCAAACGATGCGTTATAAAAAATGAATTTTAACACGTTAATTAGTTGGTGGGTGGATATTTCATTTTTCCAAAAGCATTGCTGAAGATGGTAAAGCTAAAGAGAAAAACTTATATATCATCTAGAAATCTATCGCACTAAATGTATATATTTTCAGCTACGAAGTAGTATTATTCTTAAGCTAGATATTAATGGAAAGGATTGAAATGTCAAAATAAGTCGACGTGTATACAGCAGGACGTGATATGTCGGAATGCACAGAATAAGTTCAAATGTTCGATTGAATCAACTCATTTTATGTATTAATTAATATATTATTGAAGGCTGTCTTGTCTGCATTTCATGGAAAATGAAAAGACATGATTCTAATAGACACATGAAGACATACGTTGTATCTAGAAGAGGTACCAATGCAGACATCTTTGGTTGGTCTACTGATTTTAGCTACTATCTTATAAATATCCATTTCTAGCAGCAAAACTCATACGTATATTTACACAGAAAGTTCTAATCTTCTTTTACAAATAAGTTCTGTTTCGGCTTATTATTGACACTATTTTCATAGATACTAATATTATATATGAGAATAATTAAGGAATTGGCATAGAAGCTTCCAAATGATTTGGTGCCACTTCAATTCATTAAGGAGATATGGCATCATAGGATTCGTCAGCTAACTGGATCCAAAGCTTTATCATGCTGGATGAACATCTTTAAGATATAACCATTTTATTTATTTTTGTGGAAGGAGAGAAAACATATTAACAGAAAACCGACGTTGTTTAAGCTAGTTTTTTTCAACATTTTTAATTTGAAAATCGATTGGATTGATAATCATAAATAATATCTTGATAAAAAATAACACTGTCACTAATTTGACAAGGCTGTCTTTTTTTTAATATTTAAATAAATAGGGTGATATTTATAAATATTTTATATCTAGCCATCTAAACACTAGTCACTAGTTATATCTACTTAATTCTGTTTTTGTTTATTGTATTTTTCCGTCGACATTTCCGTCCCCAGGTTTCTCAAATAATTTTAATAACAATACAAAAAAATAATCTGAATAAGAGCCTTTTGTTTTTTGTTCATAATATAAAAGGACCCATATTCTCCCATATTCTCATCTATTGTCTCTTCACCTCTTTAAAAAAATCAAACATCTCTCTCTAGTGTCTACACTACAAGCTCTATGCCCCAAGTCGATCTTGAATCTCTTGTTTCTTCAGTATGCTCCGGTGGCTCCGACCGGAAGATCACATGCGAGTCAACCTACGTCGACGACCATGAAACCAAACCTTACTACAACAACTCCTCCGCGAGTCCAACTGATTTTCCACCGGAATCTTATTACATAACCAAAGATGCTCCTCAGCTCGAGTGGCTCACCGACAACGCTTTCTTCGACCGCAAAGAATCACAGAGAGGAAGCTCAGCGAACATCAACTCCAACCCTAACTCGAACCCTAGCTCTCAACGGTTTCTACTCAGCTCCAAAGCGTCTATCATCGGTCTGCCGAAGCCGCAGGACACGTGTTTAAACGAGGCGAAGCAGAGGAGAAACGGCGGGAAAAAAAAGGAGAAGAACAGAGTCTTCTTGAAACGGGTCGGGTCGAGGTTGAAGTCGGATCCTTCGCAGCTCGAGCCTTCTTCTCCTAAAGTCTCTTGCACCGGTAGGGTGAGATCGAGAAGAGAACGTAGCCGACGTATGCGACGTCAGAAATCGGGTCGACCGGAGAAGGCTAACCGGGTCAAGAAACCCGGGTTATTAGCGAGTTTCAGAGCTATTTTTAGGAGCAGAGGAGGCTGCAAAGATGGGACCCACACGACGCCGATTATGGCACGTGACGATATCAGGAGCCGGCTTCCGGTGGAAGAGGTTGAAACGGTGGTGGTGGTGCCCGGTTTAGGTGGGATGAACCGGTTTGCTTCTGGAAGGAGAGGGGATTTGTTGGGTGGATGTTGACAAGTGTAATATTTAGTGATTGGTCGTCTTGTCCGGGTTTTGGTGGGACCTGTGTTTTAGTTATTGTTAATATGTGTTTTGAGAAGTCGTTGGCGCTGACGTGGCGAGTGGTTAACGTTTTTCAGGAACACGGCACCGCGTTGGCGGTGTGATTCCTTACCCACCCAAGGTTTTTGTTTTCTTGTTTTGGTAGTTAATTGTTACAGAAATATATTTATAAATATGGTTATAGGTTGTGCTTACACATCACACAGAATCAAAACGATTTTTCCATTTTAAAAAATTAGAATATATTTTTTTTAAATAGGTAGACATTAGCCTAAAAAAATACTCTATTATAAAACGCTTAAGTAACTGTCTAACAATTCTTTGAACATTTGATATCTTATTTGTTTTTGTTAATTAAGAAATTAAAAGAATATATATAAAATTTAAAAATTAATCAAACGCATAAAACAAAAATTAGAATTCTGAAACAATCTATATATATAAAGTAAAGTTCATTCCCTCCTGGGAGAGCCACGTCATCAATTCAGAACCCCCGAGCGTGACACGTGGCAGGTGACGTCAAACCGTTGCGTTTCGGTGAGTGTTCCGTGTAATCTCTCGGGCTTATAATTAAAATGGGCTATTTTGTATCATCTTCACTTACAGCCCATTAGAGACATCCGTCCAGACGAAACGCAGCGTTCGCAGTCACGGTTACATGAGTTCTCTTCTTCGCCTCTCCAGAGCTCGGGTTTATTAGGGTTTTCTCGATCGATCTTTCGTCTTCTTCGTCGCATCGCGAGAGGATACCAGTTACTGATTGATGGCGTTGAGAATCTCCATCAATTCATCACCCACGATCTATATTCAATGCGAGCGGTGATTATGCAAGGCGGTGGATGTGTTACTATAAAAAGATAAGCTCTCCCACCTTGATAATCACTACTTTCGATAACCTCTCCCACCTCAAGTAATAATCTCATCATCTTTCCCCTTGAGATGAGCTCCGAAACGTCTGGAGACGGCGGCGAACAATCTGCTTCCGCCGGGACGAGCGCTGGTCCATCACCGTCATCATACGATAGACAGAAGGAGAAGGCACGAGTGAGCGGAACGTCTCTGATCCTATGGCACGCACACCAGAACGCCGCAGGAGCAGTTCGTAAACTCCTGAAGGAAGTTCCGTCTCTGGTTCACGCCAGAGGCTACCACAAGCGAACCCCTCTCCACGTGGCGTTGCTTCCTAGATGGATCGATGTTGTCAACTGCCTGGTCGAGTTTGTCGCTAATGTCAACGCTCAGGACAGGTGGAAGAACACGGTAATTGTTTCTCCTTTTTGGTTCGGTTAGTAGTTGTGATTCTTTGTCGTTATCCTGTTTCACCTAAGTGTTTTGTGTTGTATGTGTTTTGAAGCCTCTGGCTGATGCAGAAAAAGCTAGGAAGCAGAAATTTGAGTTATTGAAATCTCATGGTGGTTTATCTTATGTGAGTTTTTGTATCTCTTTTCATCTCCTACAGCTTTTTAAGTTAGAAATTTTCATTAGTTTAAAGTACTTCTTACTATGGAATATTACAATATTATTGCAAAAATAATTTTTAACGTAGGGTCAAAACGGTAGTCACTTTGATTGGGAGATTGAACATGTTGAGCTGGATTTCTCTAATGCTGCCATGATTGGAAAGGTTTGTTGTTTTCTTTTGAAACCAAGTTTTGATCTTAGTAATCCTCCATAGTCTAGAGTTTAGTTTAGTGCAATGGACTAATTGGATCATGGTAACATTCTGTCTGTTAGAGTTCATTTGGTGAGATAGTAAGCAACCCCTGTGTAATATGGCTCAAGTTTCAGTCTTCCTTTCTGATTTGCAGATTGGCCGTTCTTCCTCCACCGTTCAAGTGCAGTTGTTCCGTTTCTGGGTTCTCAGGTATCTTCTTACACTCCTCCTTTGATTTGTAAGTATTGTTTATTCACCGGTTATATTATTTACACATTCTCGCCATCCTGAATCTAGCTACAAAATTAATTTTTTAGAAAACCTGTTTCTGTTCTATTTTGCCTAACGCAGCCGTTTGTTTATAAGACGGAGCTAATATACTGGTTTGGTGCTTTAACAATTTTTTCCGTCCTGGATCCGTATTCGTTAATTTTAAAGTATTGCTTAAGTTTGTTGTGAACATTTTCTTACTGTGACGTTATGGAGATAGTGATGATTGTTGTATTTAATTCACATGTATTTAGGCCCCATGATGCTGGCCTCCGTGAACGTCCATCGGCTTCCCACACACAAGCCTAATCTGAAAGCGGGTTCGGTCTACTCTTTAACCGGGTTTGATGTAACCAAAACTACAGGTTATTGGACTCTTCCATGCTAATCCGTTCTAGCTAAAAAAGTTATTTTGGGAATTGTAACGAGCTTATGATATGAGAGGGCGGCCTTAGAAGTGAGCGATGATGAGCTTGAGATCGTGCGGAATGCCTGGTGTTTTGCTGCTTCAAAAAGAAATTCCAGACTCCATCAACGTTTAAGTTGTTAAGGTTCGAATCAAGTTTTAATTTTAAATTTATTTGATTACAATCTTGAAGACATTCAAAGGATGCATCTTTAGGTTTAGATAAATCAATGGTGTCGTTGAAAAGATGTAGCATTTGGAACTGGAATGTGGATTGATCATATACTATTTGAATCATCATGATGAGATTGCCAATGGAATATCATGTTGAGTATGATTTTCTAAGTAACTTAGGTTGTTTGGTGGATGTGTTACAGGCTGTGAAGAGAGTAGTTGTTCAGGTAGTCCTTGACGTGGGGGGAATGGATACGCCAATCCCTAATCAGCTATTGGATCGAATGAAACTGAGCTCATTCGCTTCACCGGAATGCATACTGAAACTTTTGAGCATATTAGCAAGGTTGTTGCAAAATACCACAAGTTAGTATGTACGTATTTCTCTGTCCATCACTCCCTCAACATCTTCAGTCACCGAGCCCTATAAACTACGCTCCACTGCTCCTCCGCCTCTTCTCTTACCGGTGGCCATTATACTGGAGCTGTGAGTCTTTTGGCCGGTTCTACTCGAGATGTGTACGTGTGCACGACATTGATCGGATCTCCTTCGCTGCTTCCCCTCTTTTTCCTCTGCTTCGCCTCTCCTCTCCTCCGGTTCGAGTTACTCCCGGACGAAGAGTCACTTCTCCACTGTGTATCTCCGTGTTACATCAGAACGGAGCCTAACACCATCTCTCCTCTCTGCTGTTGTATCCCTTTCCATTGTATACATGGATCAATTTTTACGGTGACTATCACTATGACACTATTCATATTTGGAAGAGATACCTCAATGAAAACAACTGGCTGTTCATCAGCAACATTTACATGAGTGGACTTCTTCATTCGTCAATGATTGTACTCTCTATTTCCGTAATATATCAGCATCTATATGACAATTCCATTATTTACACAATCACAAAGATGTTTATTACATACTAAAGACTCTATAAATTAATAATATTAAAACTGTAAAATTTTATTAATTTACAAAAAAAATTAGGTGTACTATTTTACAATACATTTTTTATAAAACAAAAAAAAAGTAATTGAAACATTAAATAAATTGTAGAAATTTGATTTTTATGTAGTTTTTACTATATATATTATATATGATATATGATATGTTTCATAGAATTTAAAGGGAATTTAGATATAATTAGTAAATATTATCAAAATATATTAATGCATTAAGAAAAAATAGAAATTAACTACATTGTGAATATAAAAATAAATAATACAATTTTTAATTTTTATTTATATAAACAGTATGTATATAAAGTAATTTATGATAAAAGAAAAAAATGGTTTATTTAATCTTCAAATACAATAATATATAAAATATTTAAACTAATATGTATTTTATAATAAGTAACAATTATTACTATATATTTACTTTTATTACTTTACCAAAAATTGTGCTTTCTCCCGCACATAACCAAATGAAAATTATTTATCCAGTAATAACATTCAAAGAAAAAGAAAAATTAATTCAAAGATTAAATTTGTTAAGGTGCTAATTAAAAATTAATACCTTAATAATGAAGTGTACTACTGTCTGGATCAACAGGTCATTAAATTGACTGTTACCTGATTCGTGAATTAATAAATTAGTGAAGTAATTATATATTCATATATAAATTTTATAAATATAAATCAAAAGTAAAAATATTGAATTAATTTTTATTTGTATTTGCATAGGTGATATCAAAAGAAAATTAGATTTAAAAGGCTGTTCCAGGTAAACCTGTCAAAGTGAGCAAAAGTAGAATCATAAGGTTTAGCAACGCATGAGTGTAACCTATTATTCTTCTCCATCTAGAGAAGATAGACTGTTCCTTGAGTGATCAATTCCGCAACGATCAATTTGCTTTCAAATTTGTTTAGTCAACATTATTGCGTTGACAAAAAAAAACTAACAGTAATTTTTATTCATATTAATGATATATTTTATATTCCATCATAGCATATTTGAAAAAAAAAATCTGTTGAAACATAACATTGTTTGACTCCATTTTCAAAATTGATCAAACCATCTAAAAAGCACTCAAAGCAAAAATAAAGTTTAACAGTCGTTGATTTAACATATGTAGAACTTTCAATTAAAGAATCATTTGCATCATTATAAGATTTCATATATCCGCGTAAAAGTATCTTATTCTAAGGATTTAAGATCATTTGAATCCATTTTCAAAATTGATCAAACCATCTAAAAAGTACTAAAAGCAAAAATAAAGTTTAACGGTCGTCGATTTAACATATGTAGAACTTTCAATTAAAGAATCATTTGCATCATTATAGGACTTCATATATCCGCGTAAAAGTATCTTATTCTAAGGATTTAAGATCATAGGTGAACTAAATCTAAGACTTTATATAGCTACAGAATAGTATTATCGAAAATAATATTTTCCAGTTGTCGATTTATATGCCAAACCTTCAATTAAAAAACCATTATCACCATTATAAAGTTTTATGTAGCCGCGTAAAAGTATCTCACCCTAAAGATTTTAGATCATGGGTAAACTAAATATAAAAATTATTATCGCTCTTAATAGTTGAAATATTATGTATATTGAAAGGAAATAACTATAAAAAGTTTGATCTATCATAACCAATTACTTACTTTCATAGCCAAGTAAAGCGAATATTAAGAAAAAATCAAATGTAGCCATTAGCATTTTCATATAATTTTAAAATGACAAGATAATAATAACAAAACAAATAATTTAATTTAATGTTATTTTAGTTGAAATAAAATTATATTTAATAATTTCATTAATATTTAAGATGATTTTATATTATTTATTTATTTATGCGCCCGCCCGTAGGGCGGGTTACCCCTAGTGTTAATATAAAAAAAAACAACGTTGATATAGTTGGTAGATTTCAGTTGTTATTATTGGAACGAAGAAAGTCAAATTAGCAATGAAACAATTCCATGCAAAATATTCAACATTCTTCCAGATATTTTTGACTTTTTCACACATATTAAGTTGCATCTTTTAATCTTAGACAAATAAAACAAAGCAAAAGACTGAATTTTTTTTGACTCTTATGAGTGGAGTGCTGAAGAGGGTTCTTGTTGCTGGTGATGCCAAGCAACAACATCTTTGTAAGGTAGATTACCACCAAAAATGTCCAAGGCACTTCCCACCGTTACATCCACACGTCCCTTTCCTGCTTCTTTGATCCTCTCTACATCAGCCATCACCGTCACGCCTCCCGCATAAGTTACTGGAATCTGTCAAAATCAAAACTACATATGAGATGTCTAAATGATACTAAAAATCAAGAATATGTGTGTGTTACTGACCGGAGAATAGTTGCCAAGCAATGCAACAAGCTCTTCATCAATCCCTAGCCTTGAGAAAACAAGTATTAGGATCAGTTACACACTGACTTAACATAGTAACTTCANCCTCCCGCATAAGTTACTGGAATCTGTCAAAATCAAAACTACATATGAGATGTCTAAATGATACTAAAAATCAAGAATATGTGTGTGTTACTGACCGGAGAATAGTTGCCAAGCAATGCAACAAGCTCTTCATCAATCCCTAGCCTTGAGAAAACAAGTATTAGGATCAGTTACACACTGACTTAACATAGTAACTTCAATTAAAAATGAATACATTCTAGGACACAGAAAAGCACAAAGCTTACTTCTTTCCTTCAACATCAACACCATGCACCAGAAACTCATCTGCAAACCCTCCAAGAAACTCCAATGATTTCTCATCAAGCAAGACGTCGCTGAACTTCTGCCATCTATCGGTAACAATCGCGTATCTTCCATCCTGTTATAAAATGGGATAAAACATGTCATAAAAACATCAAACTGAAGATGAAACATGTCAGAGAATCAATCACCTTCTTTCTGCAGCTAAGGTCCAATATCAATCGTTGCTTCCCAACAATCTTCACAAGATCTTTCAGTCTTTCCAGATCAAGCTTCCCATTGTTAAACACATACTGAAAAAAACATCAACAGTAGTAAACGTTATTACAACTAACACAAGTCCCTATGATAACACATTCAAAAGAGCCTCAGATATAGCTTTACCGAAGTGACAATAACATGACTTGCTCCCTCCTCTATATAACTCAAACAATTCTCTGAACTGATTCCACCTCCAACTTGCAATCCGCCTAGAATTCATCGTCTGATTAAAATGGAAAAAACTTTACATTTTCAAATCAAACAGTAGGAATAACCACACAAAAAGGCATACCGGGAAAAGCATGTAACGCTCCAAGAGCTGCAGCTTGGCTTAAAGGGTCTGCTCCAAGCATTATCACATGACCACCAGTAAGCCCATCTTCTTTGTACATCTTTGCATACTCTTCCGCAGATTTGTCTGATTCGAAGTTCGTAACGAGAACCGAACCATCTTCTTTTAAGTCACTTAGAGTGGATCCAACTATTTGTTTCACTTTCCCCTTTTAAAAACAGTGATATGATCTTAGCTAAGTTACATCAAAGCAGAGAGTTTTATCTAAAAAAAGGATTCAGCTTTTAATACCTTGTGGATGTCAATGCAAGGTCGGAACTGAACAGAGGATATGACTTGTACTCTCGAGCGTCCTACAAGACCTGTTTAAAGATTCATTACAGAGATTTAGGAATCTGTGTAAAAAGCAAAACTTGGAACATGCTGTACGTTTTGTCTTGATGGAAAACAATGATCCGGAGAGTTTGAGATGTTTGTTGGACGGAGAGGTCTGGTTCTTGTGGAAACAAGAGATACCACCATTGGAGTATAATTGAGAGCTCCAAGTTCTCATCTTTGGAGCAGGTGTACAATTCAGGTAGGTGAAGATCTATGGCATTTCTGGTTTTACGTCTGGTTATTTAGGTGTGGCATGGGTTAGTTAACCGAACCAAAAACCTAAACCAATTGCAAATAGATACGAACCAAACTGAATAATCCTAAACATCTGAACAATTTCTATTTTTTATTTATTTAGTACATGTAGAATATCTAAATTAAATTAAAAACCATATATAATTTTCATAAATATAATTCATAAATTTAGTGAAAATATGTAGAACTAAATGAAAAAACTAATTTATCCAAATAATTTCATCGAAATATTCAAAATAATTTAAAATTACTTTTATATTTACATGAATTATTTATTATTTTTCCAAAACTAAATAATTGAATTTTTTAGTATTAATCGGTTTTTAGTTTTAGTATCCGTAATAAATCGAACATAAAGCTATCCGAACCGTTACAAACCGAAATTTTCTTGGTTCTTTTTCTTATTCAAACTAAGCCATATCCAAAACAATCGACCAGGACTGAACCTAAACTTAGAAGTTCGGTTTACACTTCGGTTTATTCCGGTTTTTTTTTTTATAATTAGAGATGGTTTGTTTAACTGGAAACGGCTAAAGTCACTGTCTTAAGGTTTCTCCGACCAAAAAGAAAACAGACCGATGAGATGGAACAAGAAGAACGTCATCAACCTCGTCTCAAACTCCACTCACCTCCCCGCTCCCATCACCCCGCCGCCACCTGAGATCTACAGATTACCTCATCCTCTACCCAAGCCTCCTACCAACAACACCCCCATCCCTCCCACTCTCACTCTCTCTCCATCTCCCCATCACTCCCACTTCCACAACTTCCTCGAAACCAACCTCCCTCACCACCAAACCCTAACCCCACAATCCCTCACCACCTTCCTCCGCTCCAACCTCCGTCACCACCCCCTCTTCGCCCACCACGACTTCGCCGTCTTCATCTGGGCCTCCACCCTCGACACCTTCCGCCACGACCATGATTCCTTCCTCTGGATGGCTAGATCCCTCGCCGCCACCCACCGTTTCTCCGATCTCCACCGTCTGCTCGGTTTCGTCGCCGCGAATCCTTGCCCCTGCGCCTCAGGTATCAGAAACGGCCCAACCATGGGCCCATATTACGGCCCTATTCAAGTTAGAAAATTAGGCCCTTTTCCTATTCTTAGATTTTGTTTTTTTAGCTTAAAAACTTATAAATTTTTGAGAAATTACTAGAAATAACACAAATTAAGTATCATTTTTCAAAAATACCATCAATTAAATAATATATTAACATTTTGGTTTTAAGTTTAGGTTTTACTGATTATTGTTTAAGATCTATACTATTATTTGCGAAGTGATTTTTCGCAACGGAGCTCTCACGTTAAAAGTTGAAGTGGTTAATATCGTTTATACCCTTAATGAATAAAATATATAAATTAGACATAAAATAAAAATGAATTTAATATTTATTTGACTAGATAAGTGGTTTAAATTAATAATAATGATGAAAATTATCCATAATCTAAATATATATTTAAAACGGAAAAAGATAATTCCTATATATATTGTGTAGTTATCCGGAAAATAGATTTTGATAAAAAAAATTCAAAAACAGAAAACACATAAATAAATAATCATAAAGTAGTTTTAATTGTATAGAATTGAAAAGATATATTGAAAAATTCATTATACGTAATAGTTTTTAAATTATAAGAATATAATATAATGATATATATTTGTGAAGTTATTTTTCGCCTCTGAATCACACGTTAAGATAAATTTATTTTTCTATTTTATATAGTTAAACTTAAAATATGAATTAATCATAATAAAATAAAAGATCATTCAAAAATATATTGTATTATTATTCAATTATCTAAACTAATATTATTCTTTTTGTAAGATCAATTTTTGTATGTAATTTATCGAAAAATTGAAAGATGTATTTTTCTATTTTTTATAAATTAAGGAAACTGAAATAGATTTTTTTAAATTGACTTAAAGATAATTAAGTCCTATATATATTGTGTTGTTATTCGAAAAATATATTTAATTAAAAACATATAAATAAGTATTCATAAAATAAAATTTTTAATTGTATATAATTCAAAAGAAAAAATTGAAAAATATAATACGAAATTATTTATTAAAAGAATATAATAATATAATGATATATGTATATTTGTGAAGTTATTTTTCTGAACTCACACGTTAAATTAAATTTATATTTATATTTTATATAGTTAAACCTTAAACATGAATTAATCATATAAAATAAAAGATCATTAAAAAAGAAAGAAAACATGTGTTTGATAAAAATAAATTCAAATATATTGTATTATTATCTAAATTAATATTATTCTTTTTGTACGATTATTTTTGAATGTATATTTATCGATTCAATTTTTCAAATGGAAAGATAGATTTCTATATTTTTTATCAATTAAGAAGAAATGAAATAGACTTTAGATTTTTCAAAGTTTTAAAGGAAAAAATAGTTTTTTTTTTTAATTTGTGAATAACTTTATCATGTAGAAAAGATTAATGTTTTCAGTTAAATTTTTTGGATGCAAATAATTATTTATTTTGATGATTTTTAAATTGATTAAAAGATAATTAAGCCCGCATGTGCGGGCAAAACACCTAGTTTAGTATTAAGTGTTGGGTGTATAAATATTCTATAGCTATTTAAAAAATTAATTTAGTATCATTTTATCACAAATTTAGACTATTTATGAAAATAACTATTCATTAATGGTAAATTTAAAAAATGATATCAAATTTGTGGTAGAATTAAAATTTTGTGTGAATTTTTTGAATCCTAATGCTATTGCTTACCTTACTTGTGCCATAGGTATCTTCTCTTGCCCAAAGCTGGAACCTTTATTCCGTGGGGCGATAGATGCATACTGTAGAGCTGGGAAGATGGATTTAGCACTGTTAGGGTTTGATACGATGAAGAGATTAATCGATGGGAAAATAAACGTTGCCATTTACAACACTGTGATGAATGGTTATGTGAAGTGTTGTGATATGGAGAAAGCTTTATTGTTTTATAAGAGGATGGGGAAGGAAAGAGTGAAGCTTGATGTGTGCACGTTCAACATTCTTATAAACGGTTATTGTAAGAGTGGTGAGTTTGATAAGGCTTTGGATATGTTTAGGGAGATGAAGGAGAGAGGAGGTTGTGAGCCTAATGTGGTTAGCTTCAATACTTTGATAAGAGGGTTTTTAGGGAAGGGGAAGGTTGAGGAAGGTGTTAAAATGGCTTATGAGATGATTGAGTTAGGTTGTGGATTCTCTGAAGCTACTTGTGAGATTCTTGTTGATGGGTTGTGTAGAGAAGGTTTGGTTGATGATGCTTCAGGGTTGGTGATTGATCTTTTGGGGAAGAGGGTTTTACCTAAAGGGTTTGATTATGGGAGTTTAGTTGAGAGGCTTTGTAGAGAGAAGAAGGTGGATAGAGCGGTGGAGATGGTTGAGGAGGTTTGGAAGAACGGTGGAGATTTGTGTTTGATTGCTTGTACTACACTCGTTGAAGGGTTGAGGAAATCAGGAAGAGCAGAGAAAGCATCAGAGTTTATGGAGAAGATGATGGTGAATGTAGGCGTGGTTCCTGATAGTGTGACGTTTAACTTGGTTCTTCGGGATCTCTGTGATTCTGGTCGTTCGGTTGATGCAAACAGGTTGAGAGTATTGGCAACAAGGAAAGGATTTGAGGCCGATGAGACGACGTACCATGTTTTGGTTTCGGGGTTTTCGAAAGAAGGGAGGAGAAAGGAAGGAGAAGTTTTGGTGAATGAGATGTTGGATAAAGACATGTTGCCTGATATCTTTACGTATAATAGATTGATGAATGGTTTGTCCACAGGTGGAAGATTTTCAAAGAAGCATGCTTAATTATTTTTTTACACAACAGACATAGAAGAATCGTGTGGTTGATCGTGTGTTAATGAATGGTCTGACTGAAAGTGTGTTAATGTATAAGTGTTAATCTTTATAATAAGAAGAATATAAAAGTTGGTGTTGCTCTTCTTAAGACGGTTGTAGACCAATTGAAGGATCATTTCCTCAAACTAACACCGAGTGGTACTGTCACTCTCAGTCACACTATGAAGAGCTTCAGGCTAAAGGTAATGAAATATGCCTCTCTTAGTCTTAACTTCACCCTTGATTTCATCTCTGACATCTTTCTTAACTTTTGCATTGTTTTTCTCAGAACAAAAAGGGCATCAGTGAAGGAGGAAGAGGAGAGAAAGCTTCTCTTTACACAGAAGCTGACAAGTTATGCAAAGTGATATCATGCAAAACTATACCTCAAAGGCACATGGAGTATTATTGATGTGGTTCTATTTACTGCACTAACCACTGCTGCACTTGCTCTGTTGTGTCTGAGCGTGTTTGGTTATTTGAAGTTGACGTAACTCCTCCCGAGGGTTTCGTTTGTTTGTAAGTGGGAATTTGAGTACTAACCAAGGAGTAATCATTGGTTTTTTGGACCAAGAGTAGTTGTCACATTCGAGTACTAACCAACCAGATTTAAAATTAAAATTAAAAAAGAAACAGAAACAGTGACTTGGGAAGGATAACAAATCTATTGGTTTATACTACCTCCGTTCCTGAAAGTAGAATTTTCTGGATTTATTTTTTGTTCCATAAAGATAGATTTTCTATATTTTTAAGGTAATTTTGTATACTTTTAAGAAGCATTAATTATGAATATTTGAATTGACTGAATTTTATTGGTGGATATTTATTAAAAAGTGGGTAGAAAAACAAATAATAAATGTAACTATGAACATTTATTATATTTCTTAATATGCGTAAATAGTCTAAAAAATCTTACTTTCGGGAACGGAGGTAGTACTCTCTAAAGATTTTATGATGTCGAAACAGAGAATCACTTTCTTGTTGACAAAAGGAACAGCTCTTAACACATAAAAGCATCAAAGTAAAAAGATTATTTAGTATCTCATTCCTCAAGAGGAAAAAACAAACCAAACCTCATCAGCTTCTCCTCTTTCTGTCTCATGGCGTCCAACTTCTTCTTCTTCATCTTCTACTGTTGTTTGTTTGTTTGTTCAGAGAGGGCAACTCGGGTTTCTAGTCAATGTCCGCAATCTCCCGGTCACTTTTGGCACTTTAGGTGGTTGTGCTCTCGTCTTCAAACTCTCAAAATACTGCAACAACAATAAAATCAACAATGATTGTAGTGCTTCTCAGACACAAGTACATATATTGGTTCCAAGAAATGCAATAACTATTACCTGTTGCTTCCTCTTCCTCTCCAACTCTCCCTGTTGAAACCAAAAACCAAAAAGTAAGACCAACTGTCACAAAAAAAAAAGAAATAAAAAATTTCAGCCAAAATCAAAGATCAATCAATAGTAAATACCAATGCATGTTTTAGCTGTGCATTCTCTTCTTTCAATTGGTTCAGTTCTGCTTCCAACTCCACTGTATATGCCTTCATAAAACCCACAAAATAACAATAACAAAACATTAGCTCTTCTATGCTACAATAAACATTCAAATGAAATGATTACAAAAATGTTGTTTATAGTTAATAACCTGCTTTCTTGCTCTAGACCTTGCAGCAGACTCACGGTTCTTGATCATCCTCCTCTGCCTTCTCTCCACTACTTTCTCCACTGGACCATCCACAACTCTCTTCCTCCCTCTTAACCCTCCCATATCAACACCATACTGTCCACCTATGTTATCAACTTGCCCATGTCCTAGTCCATCTGACGACACCGGGCTTAACGGTCCCACCATCGCCATTTGCTGTCCACCCGCTCCAAACCCGCCACCACCGCCATAACAAACACCTTGCTGAACCGGTGGTGCCTGCTGATACCCACCTCCTCCTGCCCTTTTACCATAATCACCTACACCCACCGGGAAAGTAGGATCACCGGCTCCTGGAAACACACCGTAAAGCTGTTGCTGCTGGGTAGATGCGGGTATGACATTAGACGGAGTTGGGTTCAGAATAGGTTTAGGGTTAGTGGGATGCTCTCTAACCACACCAGCCTTCACTAAGAAATCCTCAAGAGTCATCTCTCCAAAAGTTGGTTGCCTTGCCGCACTCTCACCCCCGCCGTTATTAGCATTGTTTTGACCATTACTACTAGTGCTACGTCCGTTGCTGTCTCCACCACCACTACCACCACCTCCTCTATGTATCTCAGACCAAACTTCTTCAACAGTTTTCCTACAAAGAGGTGCTGGAAGTGTCAACGAGCCTTGACGTGGAAGACTCGGCTGCTTAGCTATCCCTGGCTTCTTATTAACACCTTGGTGGCTACCTGAAGAGCCACCACCACCACCACCAGCAAAGACGCCGCCGCTCTCGGTGGAACCGTTGTTGAAACCGTTATGACTAGGTGGAACGGGATGTGAAGCTGCTTGGTGATTGTTGTTGTTGTTGTTGTTCTCCTCAGCGTTCCAAATAGAGACGAGGAACTCGTCCATGTTCATGGACCCGAAGTTCTTGCCGTTCTCATTGAGAGCGTGTTGGAACTCGTCGAGTGTCAATGAGTAGATGGAGGATTGTCTTCCCAACGAAGAAAATGGATGATTCTCTCCTCCTCCTCCTCCACTAGCTCCGCCGTTATGTCTTGATGGCTCTACTTCTCGTTCTGGCATCATCTCTGTTTCTCTACCTACCATTTACCAACTGCCGATATATAACATCAAGATTACGTCATCTAGATTCTTGTATACGTAAAAAGTGATTCATACTATTACAAAATCACCAACACCAATCTTGTTGTGCTATACTAACACTAAAAGAACAACAATTTAGTGAAAAAGTCGAATGAAAGTTGCCAGGAAATTAAGTTATTTTTAATTTTTAACGGGTAAATCTTGTAAAGCAGTGGGGATTTACAGATGCGAATCACTTCAATGTTTACATGAAAAGAGGTTTTGAGATATATAAAAAAAGAATCTCTATGGTATTGAAGACGGTCCACGTGAAAATAAAGAAGAACGGTCTACATCATGACAGCGACAAGCGATTACTAAGTTTGGCAATAAACAAATTAATAATTTCTCATTTCAATAAAGGTTCCCTTTCCTAAAGAGGACAATATATCCCTACATCATTAAGCTAACTTAACATCACATAAGTTTTGTTTCCCTGTTTATTTATTTTAAAACGTTGATATTAGTTGATAGCTATATCTAACATAATCCCATAATAAATAATATAACCCTAAAAATACAACAATTAACAGTGTGTGAGTACCACTTCCTTTCATGTTTATCTACCTTTAAATAAAACAAATAGTTTTTATTCGCAGAGAAGAACCGTGAAGCAAACAAACACCTGTAACCTAACCGGACTTAATTAATCAATTTAATCAAAGTTACTTACCAAAATTAGCTAAAAATAATGAAATATTTACACTCTAAAACAATTTTCAAGCCAAGACATAAACCTCAAGATCTTGAGGATAAAAAATAACTATAAAAACCGAAAGAGAACCTGAAAAATAAAATCTGACTCCCAATAGGGGCGGCTCTGTGTTCCTCAACCACCAGAAAAACTGAGTAAGCTGCTTCTTTTATTGTTTCTTGGAGGTTCTTCTCTTTCACATAGATTCAAAGACGTCAGAGATTTTTTTTTACTTAAGAAACTTGTGTGTTTTGGTGAAGGAGAGAGAGAGAGAGAGATAAACTGTTGAGGAAAGCGGTAAAAGAGGTTAGATGATGTATTTATATTCACCGTGAGTAAGGGTGGCGCGTAGGGCCTACGAACAGTGGCGTGAAGTTAAACATCTTTTGTCTAAAGTTATCTCTTTGACCAATGAGATTTCAGAGAGATGGAAACATAGCCAAGTCCAGGTCCAGGCCCAAGATCAGAGGCAAAGAATCCGTTCGGCTACGTCGACACGTATGGTACACGTGTTGTCTTATTGTTTCTTGGAGTGTCATCTCTGAGGCTAGACACGTGTGACTCTCTGCTACAAAATTCTTAATTTACGTTAAAACTCTCTGGATTCTTTTGTCAGCATAGCACGTGAGGGGAAACTGGATTACTAGTTAAGAATTATACAACTAAAATTATATATCGAATAACACGTAAGAGTTTAACCAAAAAAAAAAAAACATGATTCTATTTCTAACATTCGCTTGCAAAGTGCACATGAATTATCTGCTCAGAAATATTTGGACAAAAAATCCGACCTGCCGGAATCGAACCAGCGACCTAAAGATTACAGCAACTACTACAGTCTTCCGCTCTACCAACTGAGCTAAGGTCGGACGTTGACAGTAGTACCTATCGTATTATTAATATTGCTTCGTTATTTTGGGTCAGTGTCCTTGTATGCTAAACGTGGGTCTGAACAAAAATCAAGAAACAAGGTCCAATTATATTTGGGCCCTGAAATTACCTATTACTTTTACCTTTGCTTACTATAAAGTGAATACGACTTCTTTTCTTATTTGTCAAAGTAAAAGAAGACGAAGGATATCTACATATAGCTTCTGGTCTAAACTAGTACTACTATCAATTATATGCACCTTGTTTTCTACGGTCATATTCCATGTTATGTAGCTCAAGACTAACATAGTAATATTGGTGTGACATATAGTGAGTAGAATTCATCAACAAATCACACTAAAACGGTAAAAAAGATCACCAACAAAGTACATTAGTAGTAATCAAAAGATCTACTAAGAAACTTGAGATATTCATGAATCTCTCAACCAGTAATTTATAGCAAATCATGTCACAAAACCAAATCAGTCATCTTTACGAGAGAGAGAACATGAGTCTTTTGTTTAGTTCTTGACTTCTTCGTTCGTCAAGAGCGTCTTAACTATGTTATCAACCATACCTGGAAAAAGCGGGAACATATGCCCTGCTCCAGGAATCTCATGGTAACGAACCCATGGCAGCTTCTTAGCAACGTAACGTTGTAGCGTCACAGGTACTAGAGCGTCATCATCTCCCTGCCACAAGTGCACTGATCCCTCCTTGTTAGGGAACAAGTTCTCAAGTTCCATTGGATCAAACTCCCATTTCCCAAACCCAACAATCATGTCACGGATCACAGTCTCATGTGTCCCTTGCTGCCTTATTTCTGCCTATAGAGATACTTTCAAAATTTGATCAAATGATAATATGTGAATGAAGAACGTTATTATATATATATATTATATTACACACCTCATGTGGCCTCCCTTTAGCACCAATCTTGAAGAGGATCTCTTTGTCAGATTTAGACAACAAACCAAGGTTTCGGGTCACAACACTTGACCCAAGGAACCACTTCTGAGAGTTCCACCAATGAGTAAGCCAAGGAGCATAGTGTGCAACACGAACCGCCCATTGATCATTTCTCGGTTGTTTATTATAAGCTTCCTTTGAGATATCTGATGGAAAGCTCTTCCACCAATAGTTCACCACTGGTGTTACAAGAGCTGCTCCAGCTAACCTAAAGAATCAAACCCATCATCTCAAAATCATTTCTTTCAATCACTAATGCCATCATTAAACAATGTGTTTTACCTGTGAGGAATGTATTTAAGACATGCCCATGTAGCTTGTCCTCCCATAGAGTACCCTATGACATAGAACTTAGTTCCTAGACTCAACTGATCAGCAAGCTCCTCTATGTCCAAAGCCAAGCTTTTGGGAGTACGGTTTAGGTCAGGATCACTCTCTCCATAACCAGGTCTATCAAATGAAACCATGTACACGCCTAATCCCTCCTTAATATCCTACAAACATTCATATGGTTTCTATTGTTTAGACTGATTGTAAGAAATAGAAACTTGTGGAAGAGTTGTAGTACCGGTGAAAGAAGAGCTGCAAAGGCATTGTCGTGTCTGCAACTATCTGATCCATGGACAAAGACGATTTTACGGGTAGCTTCATCTCTGGGAACACCATGCTCCTTGTAAGCCAAGTGTCTTCCGTCTCTAAGTTTAATTCTTGGTGCTGTGATAGATGGACCATTAGAAGAGCCGCATAGCTTTGGAGGAGGAGGCTGGAGTGCTTGATAAGTTGAAACAGCTATACAGACAGAGAACACGACCAACAGCTTGTAGAGAACACCTGTAAATCAAAGATTCAGACAAAACATGGATTGCTTTTACTACTGTCTATTAAATGAATCTTAAAAGGCAAGAAACAAGTCGTTTAATGACCAAAGTAGGTAAGAACTCAGTCATGTGCATTTAATTAGACACCTTAAACGAATATTATTGGAATATAAAACTTATGTCTACATGTAATAATTGGCAAATGATGAAGTGAAAAATTAATCAATCAAAATTCACAAAAATGGGCAGGAGGACCCACTGTAAGAAAACATCAAACAATTTTCATTGTTAAATTTACTATAAAAAATTCCTCTCTTCTTTCTTTTTTGTATAGGAGGAGGGAACATTCATGAAACGAAATTTCCAGATAAAGTAATGATATCATTAAATGCATCGTATTAAATTCAACAATCTTAATCATCATTAAACCTTTCATAAAAAAAGAAAACAATCTTAATCATCATTTCATTTCACATGACCCTATCCTGGAACCTTTAAATGTGACTGCTGCAAAGAAGAAAAGTTGAAATCTAATGGAAGAAGAAGATGTGGAACCTGAGGAGCGGGAGCTAGAGGAATCTGTCGATCCAGTAGCCATTGGCCAGATAGAGAGAAGCAGAGAGAAACAGAGAGAGAGAGAGAGAAAAAAAAGTAGCTGTAAAGTGAGAGAAGTGGTTTGGGTCTTGTAATAAACGCAAGTTTTTACTTTCAAGTTTCAACTTTAGCAAATTTGGTCGTTTCTTGGTTGTTTGGTTAACCCATTGTAATAGGAATAAGATGTGAATCTGCTTAATCCACGTCATTCGTTGATTACTTTTGTGCCACGATTTAAGAGAGTAAAAAAATAGTTACCATCATCCCTACAATTAAAGAAATAACACCCCCAAAAAACTGTAAAAGAGGTAAAAAGTAAAAATAAAAGATGTGCAAAGTTACCAATTTCAAACATGAATATAGTTTGGTATATTGAGTGGGTGGTATAATATTCGTATTATCAGGTTTGTATTTTTACAAAAAAAGATAAAAATTTTGAATACATATTTTAGTCTTACATGTGTGAACTCCCGTGACAGATTCTATGATAAAAAAGATTATATGATAATATAACAAAAAAACAATTAATCATATTTGATTTGGTGTACCTAAGATATATAAGTAAACAATTTTTGTAAACAAATATAGGAGGGCGAAAAAGAATGGTGTTGGTTTATAACACTTGTGTTTTGTTTATAATTGGTTTAAGAAAATTAAAAATATTAAAAGTAATTAAATAATCAAGTTATACTAAAATATTAATAGTATCAAATTTTAGTTACTTAATTAACAATACCCTTTTTTACAACATTAACATACTTTATCAATGAACATGCATGCTTTTATATAATATAAATCGTGTTAGGTGTACCTTCTCCTCCATCTCCATGAAATTTTTTATACTAATAATAACAATAAATAACATTAAAAGTTGACCATTTGAAATTCAATGCATTCGGATTTAATCAAATTCTTTCGAATTAATTTTTCATGACTGTTACCATCATTTTTGATTGTATATGACAATAGAGATGTTCAATACGGATCAACTAAGTTTCGTCTAGTTCGGATTCAGTTGAGTTCATTACATATTTTGACCTTCAGATCTTTTTAATATTCAGTTTAAAAAGTGTAGTAACCATTTTTTTTTTTTTTGGAACACCAACTGATAGTGTAGTAACCATATATATGGTACTTTCCTAGACTAACCGGAATCACACATGGCACGTGGTTAACCTAAACAATGCGGTTGCGAGGGAGGTAGTGAACAAGATGGCGAGGAAGATGATCTGTTCGAGATAGACCTGGAGATCGTGAATGATAGGCCTTAAACCTATCCTGTCACAAAGACATGAGGCTCTCTATAAATGTGACTAGGTCAAGCAGAGGTTTGTTTCCTACGGCATCTAGATTCTTTTGGATTTCTTTTCATAATCGTAACAGAGATTGGTAAGTTAGAGTTAGTTTAGTTCAGATTCAGCTTCTACTTCATCAATCACAAAATTTTCTATTAGAAAATGGCTTATTTGATGGGATAGAAAATAAATTTGCTACAATGTAATGTAATCAAGTAAGTTTTACGATGCTTAACTCGTCTTGTTCACAAATTTTAAAGGACTAAAACTGTAATTTAAGTTAGTTCCTAGCTTATTGTAAAACTTTTTAAAGAAGAATTTTTTTTTTTTTTTTGAAACTCAAAGAAGAATTATAATATAGAAATTCCACATAACAGAATTGGAAAGACTTGGTTAAAAAGGAATACTCTTGTTCACAGATTAAATAAAAAGCCTAATTAAGGAGGACATAAACATAGGTTGGTGGCTAAGCTCTTACAGAGGCAACTCCCACTCAACCTATGGTGATCATATCCGACCTTCCAAGTGATGTGATGGAGGAGATACTCTTAAGGGTTCCGGCTTCGTCTCTAAGAAGATCACGGTTAACTTGCAAACGTTGGAACGCTTTAGTCAAAGACCCAAGTTTCACAAAATAAAAAACACTTTTATAAAGTGCCGAGGCAGTCCCTCGTTGTCACGAATGTGAGTCATGGTATCTATTCAGTAAGCTTCAGTCTCCATGGAATTCACAACAACGTTGATCCATTTATAGAGTTTACACTTAAACATAGCCTAATCGATCCTCAGAGCAACTCAGAAGCCAATATACCTGAAGTTTTTCAGTGCAACGGTTTATTTTTGTGCCGTAATATTGAAGATAGTTTAAAGTACACAACAAAGAAGGATGAACAACCATAACCGGACTATGAATATTGTAAGCCACCATAACCGGACTATGAATATTGTCCCAATACAAAAAAAGACTGTCATACACATATTTCATCAATTGACTTATTTTTGTTTCATTTGTACCGATAAAATGATTGTTTCTGGTAAAAAAATCGTAAATTGAAATGAGGCGCTACAATTTTTATTTAGTACCCTTTTACTATTTACAAGCGTAAAATTGTAGCGCTTCATTTCTTTTATAAAATAATTTATTTATAGGAATTTGTTCCCCGCCTTTATAAAAATAGAGACTCTCCACACACACATTCTCTGTCTCTCTTTCCTTCTTTCTCTTTGCGAAAGCAATTTCAATTTCAGAGAATTAGAGAAGAAGAAATTAAAAATCTTTCGCACTGAGTTCTTCAAATCTCGGCGAAGGATGACCTTAATCCCTTCTGGCGATCAAGTAATGATCCCTGAGCTCCCTCTTAGCTCCTTTTCTCTTATCGATTTGTACTATCCTGAATCCGAGTCGATTTCACCGTAGTTTTCTAGGCGAGGAATCTTAGGGTCACAGTAGACGGTGTTTATTGTGTCGTCGTAGCTCCAATTATACTAATGAAGATGGTGAGCAAAGAGAGGCACTATTTCAGATGGGGCATTATGGAACATACACTCCAAAGACTCAAGACATAGGCTGCGTTCTGAAGCTAGACTGTTCTGTTATCTGTCCAAATACTGAAGATAATTTGGGAATATCCAGTTCAGTCACGACCACTTCTCATGTTCTTCCTGAACTGATTCCCCGTAGTATGATCTCTCTAAGTCTTGAGCCAAAATCCTTCACTGTCATTTCCTACAACATCTTGTCTGACGCCACTGCCACTAGCAGTCTATACTCTAACTACCCTCCAAATGCTCGTACTTGGATATTCCACAGCCACAACTTGCTAAGGGAGATTGTTGGTTATGACGCAGACATAGTTTGCCTTCAAAAAGTATATGGTTTCCTTGTCTTAAATACAGAGTATTTTCTTCTCTTCTCATAAGGACATCAATTCTGACACTTTTCTTAACTGACCAGGTAAAACATGGCATGTTTGATTTCTTACAACCTAAACTTGAGAAGCACGGATATGCTGTTTATTACAACATGTCTTGTTCAGCAAGGCAGATACAACAAGGCATCCTAGAACTTCAATCTGCGATAAATGGATGGTGGTGTTTGCTATAAGAGAAGGACTAATGAGGTTCTTAGTAGAGAAGAGAGCATGATCGATGGTTATTCAACCTTTTGCGAACGGGACAGATTCCACATGTGTGGGGCATACTGTGTAAGTTTCATCCTCGCCAATTCTTTTATGTTTCTTTGACCTTATCTAACTTACTCACTTATAATACGGATAGAGTTCAACAAGCCTATGCAAGACTATGGTTCGGGGGCTACTAAGCGAGTAGCCAAGGTTTGTGATAATACTATCTCAGAGTTACTTTCTTCATTTTAGTAGCTGACTCCAGTTTTTTCTTCTTACCATTTAAGATAATGTTGGTTTAATAGTACTTTTAGAGCCCAGTTTTGGTGATAAGCAACCAGCTAGTCCTCGCCAAGTAATCTGTGTGGTGAGAAGTTTGTCTTCCTCATGTACAAAAATTGAACATTTTGTTTGTGTTCAGGGAGACACATGTTTGGACGTTGAAAAAGAGCTCAAGGACGTGATGCTTTGGCACATTCACACCTTATTGAAAGGAATGGGAGAAATTGCTGAGAATTCAGATGATCTACCTATGATCATGTTTAGTGGTTTCAACATGGATCTACCAAACCAATATAACTCGAATCCAAACGATATATGGTTATTTTATCGGTTTTATGATGTGAGCAAATTAGAACCAAATTCAACGTGTTATATTTGAACCTGATCCACTTGCAAATATGCCTACTTACAAATTATGATACATGTGATGTTATATAAAAATTAGTTTTGATTCAAAATATTTGACCTGTATCCCAATATGTATTTGAACTCCCAATCATAACTTAAATTATGTTTTATATTTTATTAAATTAATTTTATATTTGATAAATATTTGATCGATTTATTTGAATAACCCGGAAGATTATAATCATAAAAATATGAATAATAACATGTTTCATCATATAATTAAATATTAATATTAATAGTAGAAAACATAAGGTCTTGGTTGTATGCACAGACACATACACACTCTAGCGCATATGTGTTATAAAAATAATATTCCTCTCGTTTAATAAAATACTAGATTTTGACCCGCGCAACCGCGCGGGTGTTTGTGTTCGTTTATAGTTAGTTATATAAACATTTTGTTTTCACTTGTAAATTGGTATATATTCAGTGTTTTGAAACCCGACCCGGACCCGCGGTTGAACCGGTAAACCCGGTGACCCAAAATAAATCCGGTTCGGGTTTTGTTAAAAACCCAAAATTTAAAAACCCGCAAAAACCCGGAAAAACCCACTAAAACCCAAAATCCGATACCGGTTAAACCAGTGGTTGAACCAATAAATAAAATTTTACTTTTTTTTTTAGTTTTTAACTTTTACTCTGTTTTATATTCTAAATTTCAAATTTAAAAGTTAGGTCATTCACGTTTTGGATATTAGTTGCTGTCTTCTTTTTTTCTCTACTCACTTCTGCGAATCTGCTCTGTATATCCTTGCTCTTCTTCTTTTTTTTTGGTTTTTGATTGTTTTGATTATCATAAATCTGTCATACTAGTTCTAAGTTCTATTATCTATGTTTTCTATTCTTTGTGGACTCATGAATGATTAGTTTATGTGATTTGGTGTTAGTTTATTTTTGTTATTGACAATTTATTACAGTGATGCTTTACTTTTGGTTTATTTTGAATTTGAAGTTTAATTTAATATTTTAGACATTTAAATATTTATAAATTTTATATCTTGATTTGTTTTAGATGTCATTCCTTTAAACTTGTTATAAGAACAAAAGTCTAAACTAGTTTTTGATATTTTGTATATTTATACATTTTATGTTCTAAAAACATTTAGAAAATATTTAACTTTAATTTATATATTTTTATTTTCATAGCTAATATATTATTAATTATTATATAATAATTAATAAAGTTTTATTTATTAACCCGTGGTTCACCCGCGGTCGACCCAGTAACCCAGTGACCCGGTAAGTCGTCCGGTTCACTGTCCGGGTCGGGTTTAAAAACATTGTATATATTATAATAATTACATATTTACAATGTGTATAGTAAATGTTTTTCAAACATAATACTATTATATAATACGTGTTTTAATCAAATAGATTGTTTCAAATTTTTTATATTATACATGTTTTTTAAACATGTGTTTGTTTCTTTTTTATATTTTATTGTTTGTTAGATTAGTATTTCATTTTCAAATAAAGTAATATAAATAGAGCTTGTTTAAATTTTAGTATACTTTAATTTGCAAAGATAATAAAATATGTCGAAGTTGTGGGGTAATTTACCCAAACTAAATGTATCCTTATAAATAATAGAAGATTCCTAAACATATATCTATTGATATATTTTGCGTTAGGAGGGTGAATATTCTGTTAGATCTATTCCACATATATATAAATATTCCATATTACGAATTTGTGATTTTTGTTAATATATCTTGGATGCATTTAACTATTATTGACATATTTCCTAATAAATAATAGAAGATACCTAAACTTATATTAACATATTTTACGTGATTAAGTTGGAAGGTGTGGGATAATTTACCCAAACCTAATTTTTAAGCATATGGTTGTTATTATAGATATGATTTTTCGTAAGATATAATAATGATAAGATTAGAAAATTTAATATAACTCTCCTTTTTAGGAATAAGTCCAAAATTTAAAAAATCACACATGAAGTAAAATCATGACTTCTGTTTTAATATATAAGATATAACCGACAAGTACCTTCATGATTCTTAGGTTAATTGACTGCAATTAAAACTGATTAGATTGTTTGATAACAATCTACCTGAACAAAGGGTCATTAGCCACAAGAAATGATTTGTCCAAAATCCCCTGATATGGCAAGGAGACAAACCACCAGATTGCCTCTTTTATATGTGAAAAAAGGAAGGCAGGTAATTTGCAAAGAACAAGCTATGAATGAGTTGATAAAACATGGAAGGGTGATAAAGAGGAGCTTGGATTAGAAGCAAGAATCTACAAAGTAAGATCCGAAGGTAACGATGAAAACACAGCCTTCTACTCTCCATCTCTTTTGTCCTCTCTTCTTGTTTCTACATCAAACCGTAAGTTTTATGTTCCTTTCTCTTATTTTGATCTATATTACATTATGAAGTTTTAGACTAAACCCTTTCCCTCTGTTCAGACCAAACACAAGTTAAAGAACGATCTCCTGGTTTTTTTTTTTTCTGATCTATGGACGTCAAGCTAACCAATATGTAGTTTAATGCAATGTCAATCTAAAAGAGTATGAATTGAGTAGAAAACTCTTTTTATGACACAGTGAATAAATACTCTTAGGGGGGGGTAAGAGTAAGTGCAGTTCTGGGATTGACAATGGTAAAATATGCTGAAGCCAAAAAGTCCTCCTTCTACTTCCCTATAGACACCTAATCGGAGAACAGACTAATCCAGAGGAATCCCTGATACCTTGCATTCGACTAAGCCTTACTTCCAAGTAGCCAAAATCCTAAAACTAACTCACCTTTTTTCTAGCTTACATCAAACCATAGTCTAAGGCAAATCCTAAGAGTGTCAGACATTCCTACTGGAATCTAAAAGCATAACCAACGCAGATATAAAACCAAATCTTCACAACTTACTCTCCGGATAACAAAAACATTAAAAAAGAAATGTTCAGCATTATTTGTCCGCATGTAATCTCATCCAGATACTCTTCCACAAAATCTAAATCCAAGAATCAAAAACACACTGTCTACGAAATAAAGACAACACATTGATAAACTCTGTAAATATAATCCTCAAGTCGAAAAAAATACAAACATTAAATTCAAAATTAAACATGTTTCCCCCATAACAAAGAGAAGCCTTTACACATCGCTCCACTATTCCCACCACAAAATCAAACAACTTTTATATCATACCATTAGTTCTCACTTAATCTCCATCAAAAGCTTCACAATTAAAAAAAAAAACTATCAATATTCCCTTAAAATCATCAAAATATAACAAGAAGAGAGAAAAGCGTATAGATCAAGAAACAAGCATACGAAATCAACCCACGATGCTCCTCCCCACCATCCGCCAAAGAAACAACCAGCGCCGAGCACGCCCTCGTGGACCAAAGCACAAACACCCCCGCCACAACAAACCTAACCGCCCCCGCCCCCTGCGGCACAAACAACGAAACAGCAGACAGAATCACCACCGGTAGCAAACAATACCCAACCAAACTCGTACACGTGTGCAGATTCAAATTCCCGTTCCTCCCTGCAAGCATATTAAAAACCGCGTAAAGAAATATCGACGAAACCACGATCCACCCCAATATCACTCCGAACTGAATCTTCCCCGCGAGTAACTGAAAAAGGCAGAGAGCTAGATAAAGAAAGATGGGACCGGATAGATCCGAGTCGTGGTGGACGGATTGGTTGATTCGGAAGGGGTTGAGGATGGATCTGGTTTTCTTCCAGATCTGATCGGGGTGGATCCCGAGCTCGTCGAGGAGAGGCTCCTCGTCTTCGAAGGAGGATGCGCCGCCTCCTCCGCCGAAGGATGCGGAGGAGTTTAAGGTTCCGGTGAATGGTCCGGAGGGGGCGGTGGAGGAAGCGGCGGCGGATCCGATGTCGAAGGACATGAAGGGGATCGCGGAGGAGGAGGGGCGTGGGGGTTGGAAGGGAGCGGTTGGGAAGCGGCGTTGCTGGACGTTGGGGTTGGATGTGGATCCGCCGGAGGGGAAGACTACGGGTGGGATTGCGAAGTCCTTCGTCATCTTTGTTTCGGAGGATTGAAATTAGGGTTTCACGTTTTCGTGTTGGGGGAGATGATGATGTACAAAGAAGAAGGCGTTTAAGGGGTGGTTTCGTTGAAATTACTGTAATGTCCTCTTGTGTGTTTTAATGATTAAGGTCCAATGGGTCTCACGCCGGCCCATTAAGGATTGATGAATTTTTATAATGTTTGTATTTTAAATAGAGAAGTAATGATTATAGAAATTGAATTATTTTACATGAGGATGATGATGATGCCTTCTTTGCAATGATCTTCTCGAAGAGATTTTTCGGGATAATGATCAAATGGGAATAGTTTTCTGAAAGTTATGTATATCACAAAGTTGACTTTCCAAGTCTGAGTTTTATGATGAATGATGATGATTTTTGCTTAGAGGACTATTTAATGTATCATCGAGATTCTTTGCTCTCTCTCTCTCTCTGTAACTTTCTCACAAAGACTTGATTTTCTATGGTGTAGAAAAATATAATTATGGAGAATTGGAAGGAGAAAATGAGTGCTTGGGTAACAGTTTTCTTGAGATCAAAATATAGTCACGGGTAATGAGTTGAGCCGCCTCTAAGTTAAGTAAAAGGTTTTGAGATCAACTCGAGCTGCATGATCTAATAATAGATTCAATAGGAACTTTTGATCACGTGATTGAAAATGGTAGTAACACTTTTCTTGTATCTCTCTTGTATCATTATCATCAATATTCAATGCTTACTACTTTATCAATACTTTACATATTACTTTGAAAACAAACCTGGATGAGGTTATAAATCTCTTGCTAACATTATAAAGTAGTGAACAAAATTTTCAAATAAACAAACGAAAATGTAAAATAATAAAAATAATAAAGATACTGGTTGATTAAGAAGAGGAGAAGGTAGTACAATGTAGTCCCTGAATCAACCAAATCCTAAAGAACCAAACCCCACATGAAAAAGGCAACAAAAGAAAATCTAATTAACATAAAAATGGAAACAAAAGTAAAATATCCCTGAGAAGATAGGCAGAGAGACACAACACTTTGTCCTTTTTGTAGTAAATAAAATTAGAAGAACTCACAAACTAAAATAACATTAACAACAAGAAAACTAGTTGATAATTGATTAATACCACTAACTATTTTCTTACATTACACTAATAAAAAGAAGAAATAAGAAAAGATGGGTTCTTCTAATTGAGCAGGGCCGGTCATGACGATTTTTTCAGTCTACCAAATCCAATTCTTGTCCTAAGAGTTGCTTCATCAGGATTGTCCAGAAGCAGAACTTGACGAAGAGAGGTTGTTGTTGTTGCTTCCTTGGTTTGATCCATTAGAGTTCTTGGTTTTGGAGAGCTTTTGTTTTAGCTCCAAGAGAAGCTGTTGATTTTCCTGGTTCAGAATCTGAGCTTTCTTCCTCAACCTTTCATTCTCCTTAATTATATAACAGTTTTGCAAGTACAGCTTCGAGTTCAGCCTCTCCATTTCGTTAAACCTTGATCTGTCACGACCAAAAAAAAAAAAAAAAAAAAAAAAAATTCAAGCTAATGTAAAATGAGAACAGAAAAATTTATTTATCAAAGCTATATATGTTATGATTACACTTGAGTTAAGTCATCGCAGTACCACATGGGTTCTGCAGCATCACACGTTTAATGTGGAATTACATTAAGCAAATGCATTTATTTCGTTTTCAACCAACAATGTTAAATTTTCTTTTAAATAAAGTTAAATACTCAAACAGAAGAACAATCATACTCTCTTTTTTTTTCCAGAGTAGAAAAGATAAAGCCACCACAAAATGAAAACAAAAATAAAGTAATGATGATGCAGTAAGTATAATGATGAAGTTCGAAAACGAAAATACAAAACACATTTACAGAAGATTTAAAAAAATGATACTGACCAAAACCAAGCAGGTACAAGCAAAAAAAAGAGAGCCAAAATGATCTTTATTAAAAAAAGAGTTTAGAAACAGAAAAAAAATCGAAAAGATGAACAAATAGGGTTTATTCGGTTGGCTTTGTCTGAAAGAAAAGGATAAATCTTTGTTTTCTATCAAATAAAGTTTTGTAGTATAAGTATAAAGCACGAAAAAAATAGTTGGGTGAATGATATTCACGTTGCTTGTACGTGAGGGGAGAGAGATTACCTTTAGGTAAGAGTGTTCGAATAGGGTGAAGAAGAAGTGAAGTGTGTTTTATATGTTTGTAAGGGAGAGAGATTTGTATGAAAGTTAGAGAGGGACAAAGAGAACAAAATGAAGATAGTGTCTCTTATATAGAGCCACAAAAGCTAGTCTCCTGACACAACAATCATGCTTTGTGTTGTGTTTTTGCTTACATGGCGGCCGAATTCGCAGCTCTCTCAATATTTTGTTTTTGTTTCTTTTCTAATAAATACTTTAATAATAACTTTGTGAGGGAAAAGTGAGAAAAAGATTTGTGTTGCGTCATGTGAATGATGATCGAAATAAAGAAGAAAATTATAAGGAAAATGAAGGAAGGTTTATACTTTCTTTGCTTAATTTGAATTTTCTTTATAGTATAGGGTTATTTTCGTCTTTTCCCGCATCTTCACATTTTGATTTGGTATGAGAGAACCGTTATAATAACATGTTCATTTTCTCACCCGCCAAGTAATCATTCACGTTTACAGTTTGTGATATCATCATAGGCCAACAGAAATTCATAGATGTCATCACAATGTTTTCAAACAAGTACTAGTATGTAGACCGGCTTGGTTTGATACTTAGACGATAGGGTAAAAATGTAATTAAAGAAGGGTTGAAACGAGTTATTGAGTGAAAATGATGATGATGATGAAGAGGAGGGTCTGTATAGGCCGTCGTCCCTTAAAGATTCGCAATGATGGTTGGGATTGGTTCGAACCATCATCATTCATGATTCAATTTTAATTTTTAGTTTGGACCATTTTCATTACACGGTTTGGTCAATGTTGGTTTAGTCAACACTGGTCATCATCAGCCATAATAACACATGTTAGAGGGCGTTCGTGTCCCATTTTTCTTCATGATCCCTTTCTTTTTTCATCATCCTTTATTTAGATAAAGATCGAAATAATTAAAAGGAAAAGAGAAAAGAGAGTAATTATGAAGATGGAAGTTAAGAGAATAAAAACTCTGTTATGTGTTGTTTATGGGTGTGTCACAGTGTGAAAATATCATATAGTTAAATAGATTACATTACAAGGTGGATTTGCTTATCTTTTTATGGTTCTTTTCGTCACTTCATCATTTAGCTTCACTCACCATCGTCCCTCGTGGACCTCGTTTGGTTGCTTAATAATACGAATTATTGCACTTTCACGTTTATAATTACTTTATTCTTTAGCAAATCTTGTGATTTTTTTTTCGAATTTTGTATTTTGTTCACGGAATAAGTTCGGAAATCGTTGAATGCATACTTTGTGAACGGTGAATGATTAGTTGGTGTGTTGTTGTTGCGCTAATAAGAGTTCCAAAATGACAATGGTTTTAAAGTTTCAAACACACAAGTTCGAACCCATTAATTATTGTGTCTTGAAAATGAACTATTAATAAATAAAAATGGAAGTGAAAATTGAATAGTGGTTGCACTTCTTGCTTACATCAAAGGCAATGATAATTAATAAGTAGGGAGGTGTATGTGTGAGTCATCCATGTTATTGTTAGGAGAATTTGAAATGATATCTCTGCTCCAAGTGGTTTGGTTCTCTTCAATTAATAAATATTTAATTATTTGCTAATTTAACAGATTGCTTTTCCTATAAATGTCTAAGCAAATAATAGTATGAATTTAGCTCAATAATCACTTATGTTTTGGTAGTAGTGATATAAGCTAGTACCCTTGAATTTTAGTTAAACAAATGCTATATTTTTTTTTGAAAAAAAAAGAAAACAAATGCTATATTGATTGTTTGTATATGCAGGACATCAAAACGTATGGTCTATAGTATGTTAAATCGCTTGAGTATGAAACTATATATTTCCCACTTTTAATCATTATAATTTGTCATCATTTCGTCCCTTTAGAGCTTTATTTCTTTTTATGTTTTGGGTCTCCATAAGGTATAAAGTGCGTCCATATTGCATTGCATGGAAACATTATCATAACATCTTCTAGCTTTTTAAACATACAACGAATAGTTAATAAAGATTTTGTGGGGTGGGAGCACTAATGATATACATGGGTCTGGAATATTAATTAAGAGATAAAGGCATTTTTTGCAGCTGATACAATACAATGTAATCTGTAGAATAGTACACATGGTCACGAAAATATTGCTTACTCTGCTACATATCTATTCGTATCATCTATAAATCGCACAGTAAGTCTGACCATGATGTAACAACAGTAACTCTCTCTTTCTTTAGTTATTCAACATTTCAACCAATATCAATTACTTATGAGAACTTTTTATATAATGATATTCCCACGAAAATCTGTATATGTTCTTGTTCTACAAATCTACCATTCTTGTAATTCGTACCTTGTTAATCATCTAGTCCTTGTGAGGTTTCTAAACTTGTTTGGTTTTAGTAGTTTCTAAACTTGTGACACCATCTAGTGTCTTGAACATTTTCAGACATTGTGATCATTGCAAGTTTGCAACTAGCGAGGACACTAAATTTAGTGTTAGTTAAACAAATTATGTATTGTTAGCATGGCGTTGGTGGAATTTACCATGCAATAATTGTTTATATATAATATTTTAATGAAAAAATAAATAAAAATAAGTCATTAGTAACCTCAGTAAATAGTCTTTTAGGAGTATTTTCTTTCCGATCAGTATTTACGACGTAAATTATCTACCTCAGTTAAAACTTAAATTCGGAACAATGACTCAGTATTCTGAAAAAATGTTCAGCCAACTAAGCTATATCAAACTTTTTAATTTATCCTTTAATTGATTTTGTTTTAAATTTGCAACGCATTCCGCTTTCGCCCTGCATTTTGGGGTTCCACTTTGTTTTGTTTTGTCTAAATTTTCTGTTACTGATATTTAATTTCATAAAAGGCAAACAAAAGTTATATAAAATGAGTTGAATTAGGAAAATAAATAAAATAAAGAGGACGCGTCGTGTTAACTTTGCTCTCTGGGTGTTACACTATCGTGCAAACTTGTATCTTTATGCACATGCGCTACTTTATATTAGTTTTTAACCAATTGGTGTAAACCATTTATCTTTATGGGTGAATTTGCTGAATATACCAAAAAAAAGTTATTTAGGAATTTGCCTTAGTTTAGGGGGAAAAAATAATAATGGGAGGAGGAGAGAGAAGGGGGAAATAGGGCATCAAGCTAAATAGGAGGTTTTGTGTGTATATGGAGTGCAAATACTCTATCTTTATTTCCATATTTTGTGGATTCACAAATATTCCAACGATTTGTCCCACGATGAATATTTCTTTTCGTTTTGAACTTGCTTAGCGAACGTTATACCGAACTTAAAATGTATGGAACATTAACCTTAACAAGTAAAAAGATGTTGTATGTAAGATCACCAAAAGCGTATGGCCAAAAAGTGTTCGCCATAGACATGGGCGGAAGAGTGTATTAGGAGATAAATATCACAAACAAACTTAATTTTACTATATAACTAGATTTTGACTCGCGCTTGAAAACGCATAAATTTTTTATGATTTAAAATTTATATAATTGAGTTTTGTCTTAATTAAAAGAATGTTTTGGTATAAAATTAGTTTACCAAAATTTGTGGTGATAGTTGTTTTTCATTAGTTTTCACTTTTCAGTTTCAGTTTTTATTTTTAGATTTTGTTTTAAATTTTGGTTTTTAGTTTTTAACTTTTTATTTTTGATTTTCAGCTTTTGGTTTGAGTTTTTAATTTTTAGACCCGCTGAGTTAGTTTGAACTGATATTACCAACAAACAAATCTCAATTAATCGAACATGTAATTTAAACTAAAAAGATGACAAAATAATTTTCTAAAAAATTTGAAATAGTTTATTTTGTAAATAAAAAAAAAAGCAAAAAATATAACCTGCGTTTTCAGCTTTTGGTTTTTGATTTTAGTTTTTAGATTTGGTTTTTGGTTTTGCTTTACATTTTTTGAAAAATCTGTAAATTATTTAAGAAAAATAAAACAATAAATTATTTAAAAGTTATCATTAAAATTTATCAAGATAGAGTGATTGTTATTTAAAATAAAAAATATTAACATGTTTTAAAGTACATGATTTAAATAAGTGATTAATAATAGATAATTTTGTTTTGTTGAAAATATTAAATATTTTTGGACTAAAAATATTAACATGTTTTAAAGTACATGATTTAAATAAGTGATTAATAATAGATAATTTTGTTTTGTTGAAAATATTAAATATTTTTGGCCCTGAAAATAGTAATTGATTTTTGAACCACTAAGGTGGAAAGTTTATTTAATGTTGTTTGGAGTTTTTCTTTAATACTAAGCCCAAAAACCAAACAATTAAATGTCATAAAAACAAAAGTAAGCC
Source organism: Eruca vesicaria subsp. sativa (assembly GCA_932364175.1). Classification (NCBI taxonomy): domain Eukaryota; kingdom Viridiplantae; phylum Streptophyta; class Magnoliopsida; order Brassicales; family Brassicaceae; genus Eruca; species Eruca vesicaria. The sequence continues at coordinate 63,977 of CAKOAT010356265.1, forward strand.
CAAAACTCTATTCCATAAATAACCGTCGGTTTAATTTAAGTAATGCGGTTCAATCAACTATATAACTTGTATTATTTGTAACACTCTATAAACAGTCAAAATTTAAATGACAACTTATATCAGTAGATAAAAAGAATGACTCTATTTTAATAGAATAGATTCAAGCTGATCCCAACCCAAAGAATATATATGATCTTTATAAATTATAACAAATACTAAGAATTGAATATAAGTTCAATAATATTCACTATAAATAAAATAGACTATTCATATGATGATAATATATGTTGCTAATATATGTTGCTGGTAAATTTATAAATATGCAAGTATGTGATGATATTTTTTCTTCTTTTTTCTTTTTGCAGTCAGGTGTATGAAAAAAATTCAAATAACTTTGTCTCATTACTTAAATTGTTTTTTTGGCTCGCAATAAAGTTGAGAATCAAGTTTGATAATTTGCACACACCGTATTTCTTAAAAGTATTATAACCATCTTAAATAATTGTAAAGCAAACCAACTAATGGTAGTTTAGTGAAAAAATATCTAAAGTATGATGTAAGTTCATCTATTCTGGGATTCGATTTCTGCTGAGAACAAAATCATTGCTACCAGTCTAAGTGTTTTGGCATTTGCAATTTATATGGTAATCTACTAATAGACGATCTTCTATGTCGAAAGACTCAACCAATACCACATATCAAAAATAAAATCTAACAAAAAAACTAGAAAAAGTGATATCAAATATGAAGGTATTGGAGATGTTATAGATGTAAACTTAAAAAAAAAATCAAAACGAGAATACGTTCCTGTGCTTAAATGTTTAAACAAACTTAAAGATTGTTAAAATCATTAAAATATTGATTTGCATATAGGGAGAGGTGAGTGGACGGTCTGGTTTAAGTTAAAGGACTTTTTGGTTTGGTCTAGCTAATTAGTACTCGGTCTAACTGAATCTCTGAATCATACCAAGTGCTTAAACAAATTAAAAAGTAAAGCTGCTTGTACGTAGACAAAAGATAAAGAAAAGCAGAAAATATTATGACTACCAGAAAAAACAAAAAAAAAAATCATCGAAATCTAGAGACTCTAAAACTGAAAACTTCTTAAATTTGAGAACGGTTCTTGTCCAGTTCTTAATCTATCTAAGCGAATAGAACCTTCATTATAATCTATTCGACTAAAATTTTAAATGCTGGAATGTAAATAGTACATCGAGTTACTTCAGCAGTAATAAATAAAAGCCTAGGAGATGGGAGACAAAATGGGTCTTAGGGTACTCACGAATTAGAAGTAGGAGTAGCCAGTCTCATAATAAACTCTCTTCTTCTGTAACATCCAATGATGACCAAGCCTCTCTAGTTATTTTTAAAAACTTTATTCTCTCTAATTTTGCTTTTCCTTTTTTAGCTAGTGCAATTATCCAAAAATTTCTTTTCATATTAACTTTTTCAGCGTATCTTAAATACCTGTTACTGAAAATTAGTGCAAGGTGAAAAGAAAAAGATAATCTGACCTAATGATTTAAGGAAGTTATTGAGTCATGGACGACAAAGTAAAAAGAGAACTTAATGAGTTCAATAAAAAAGCCAACAAGGACAAACTTATTCAATTTGACATTTAATATGTTATCAGTATACAGCGCAATCAAACTGCAATGTTTATTGTTAACACTCTCAATCGTCCCAACTAACTAGTTTTACAGATGAAGAGATTCTTTTGCATATGTATTTTTCCTATAAATAGTTAAATTACATTTCAAAATCTGGAATGGAATATTTCCAGGTAGATTACTTATCCACATACTAGTATTTAAACCACTCTGGAATTTTAGAAATATAAATCTACTATTTGCCAAGGATCAAAATTATATAATCGCAATCTCCAAAAAGTTCTTTTAAGTGGCTAACAAAGTTTTGTAATTAAGATATATCATTTTAAACAAAGCCTCAACTATGAGAAAAAGAAATGGAAAAATGTCCCCATAATCCAACTATATTAATTTGCTTTATATGGTTTGGTTAAATAGGAACAGTTTGCACAAACTCTATACTTGTGACAAATAATGGCCCTTGATGGATCATGCATCTGTATACATAGATATTTACTGAATTACTGTCTATAGTTTGGGTGTCATAAATGATTCAACTATTAATTACTTCTAGGTTAAGAAAAAAAAGTGGTAGAAGTACTCATGAGTACTACTCCCAACTTCATCATGATGATGATCAGCATCATTCACTAGTGAACCCAACTTGTTACAACCATCTCATTGAATCCTTACTCTACCCTCTTTCACATGTTCACACTCTATCCTTTAACTTTTTCATCATAATAAGAAAAAGTATAAAAAACTTGCATCAGATATTCTATAAAAAAAATTAGCGTATGGTTTTTAGATAGAAAAACACATTTAGCTACTTAATGATATAAAAGCTTACGATAAATTTGTATATCGTGATTAAATTTCTATCAAATATTTTACCATGTGGCTAGATAAATAATTAAGCTGGTTAATGATGTAAACTTTTGCACTGACATTTAGCAGATCAAACTAAATAATTTCTCTGTTTCACATTAAATGGTGTTCTAGGAAAAAAAATATGTTTCAGTTTAAGTAATGTTTTCAATTTTTTATGTAAAAATAAATATAGTTTGATGTTTATGACCATTTGTAATATGCGGTATGATTTTTTATTGGTTGAATTAGTTAAAATTATTGTTATTTTTAAGCAACCGAAATATATTGAATAAAACTATAAAAAATTGTAATTTGTTAAGTAATTGGTTTGCAAAATTTTTTAAAACCATTTATTTTGAAAGAGAGTGAGGTATTTGGTGGGATGGATGGTGTTTAGCTGTTAAGTCTCTCACTCGGGTGGAGATGTAATATGAACGACTTTTAACGATTTTTCTATGATTGCTCGGTTACTTGTTTGTTATGATCATTGGCTATGATAATACTTACGTGACCCACCTATTATTCCCCATCTCAACTTCCATCTCATCTTTACTGGTCATTGCATTTACGCATTCAGTTTGGCTACACTATGGGCTCATCTTTTTTTTCATCATACATATATGGGTTACTAGTTATAAGGTGTAAACGTAGAAGTAAACGCAAACATTCAAAGCCATACACAACTCTTAATTCATCTCAACTACAACTTCCGGCTATCAACTAGGCAGTACCGCTCTACATTCGGAATACTACTTTTTTGATAGGATCGGTTTGAAATTATTTATAAATTATACTTTTAGATATAAGTTAGTATTTTGTGTAGTTGTTTGATTTTCGATTCAGTTTTAGTTTTATATTATTTAGAAAATAAGGACCATTCGTTTTTGTAAGTTCTTTTTTTCTTCTGATTTTGGGTTGCAGATTCAATAACAATCCCAAATACTTAAAACATCCGTTGACCCAAGGAAATTCATAAATGTATGTTGTCTTGCTGTGATTTTACAAGAACAGAGCTCAAATTGAAAATAAGATAGATAGTTTTCATTCATGATCTTTTATTATTTGTACCAAATTTTAGCAATTATACAGTTCAAATACAGATGTTTGAATTGAGATTCAGGTTAGAACCAGAACGTGATGATGACATTTTCAAATTAAATATTCACAAGCTTTTATGGTTTCATCAGCATGGCTTTGATGTATTCCAAAACTCCATCTACATCTACCGTCCACGCCACTGATACTGGTGAATATCCCACCCATGGATTGCTCCCATTCCATCTACAATCCAATCAAAACCGCCATTTAGAGGAAAGGTCTAAAAGATTTTAAAAGAGTAAAATAAAAAAAGTTTATTATAGTAAAACCTCTTGAGGCCTTGATCCATGAGTGTATGGCCAACGCATATTCCTTGTGTCTCCACCCGAACAACGCCTTTCTTGTATGTGAATAGATCAGGCCGAACTACAGCCACAAAGCTCACCGGGTCATGGAGGTACACTCCTGAAAACCAGCAACAATAAAACTCTTTTCAATCAAAAACTTGCAAGTTTCTTTCATAAGCATATGTTTTGATCATAGTTTCTTGTTTTTCTTTTTTACCGTAGACACCATCAGATTTGACGTGCCAGTCTCTGTAGAACTTGCACATGTCGCTTAACAGTTTAGCGTGTTTCCCCTTGGACTCACGCAGCGCTAAGAGGTCATCATCTGAAAAAACATACACTTGCTTTTAGGGAATGTTAAAAGGGAGAGAAAAGAGGAGGAGAATCGTTTCTTCACCTGAGAGTTTAAGTTGGGTTGTGATGTTTATCCCAACTACAGTGATATCAGCTCCACACGTGAACACCACATCAGCTGCTTCCGGGTCATTATATATCTGCACATAGAGGCAGCAGAGTTACAATTCTTTTCATTAATAAAAGAATAAAGAAGAGGTTTAGAGTATGCTTTTTTACATTAGCCTCAGCTGCAGGATTAACATTCCCTAAAGAAAAGAAGGCTCCACCAAGTATAACAATCTTCTTCACCTTACTCGCAAATGAACTATCACGTTTAATGGCCTAAACACACGAGAAAAATGATCAGAAACACAAACTGGATCATAAGATTTAAAGAACGAGATTGTTATGAGTCTCTTACTATTGCTAAGTTGGTTAGAGGTCCAAGAGCAAGAACGGTGACTTCACCAGGATATTGAGAGACTTTCTCAACAAGAAACTCAGCTGCACTCTTCTCACATTTCTTCTTACAAGGAGAAGGAACAGAGACGTCTCCAAGCCCGTTTTTACCGTGCACGAAATCAGCAACACGTGGAATCCCACCCTGAGAATCAACAACACAAGATAAGCTAAAGTCACAAATGCTCTGACGATTCCCATGGAGCAGAGTAAGAGAGAAAAAGATTGTAACCTTTAAAGGTTCTAAACTTCCTTCAGCGACAGGAACATCAGGGAAGCCAGCAATCTCACACTGTAAATGATCAAATACAAAGAGATCACATACACATTCTCAAAAAATAAAAAATAATTTATATATACTGAGATTAAGTGATGGGGTTTGTTATATACCAAGAGTAAGGCGTTGCGTGTAGCATCTTCTGTCTGAACATTACCAAAGACAGTAGTGAGTCCTAATATCTCCAGCTCAGGTGTCTGAAACGCCATCATTATCGCCATGCTATCATCTAAACACCAACCACATGATACATTATTCTCATAACTCAGATTCTCCTATTGATTATAAAACTGAAGGAAACTAGTTTCCATTACCGAACTCAATAGCAAAAAAAAAACTAAACATAGTAACAAGAACCTCTCTTCTAGTTATTAAGCAAATTTAAAGATCAAAACTTTGCAAAGATGGAGTTCAGATAAAAACAGATCCAAGTCAAACCTGACATACTAAAGGCATCCTCAAGATCCATTTACTGTATGTCTGAAGCAAAAAGAAAGAAGCTCACCGATGCCTGGGTCTGTATCAATAATTAGCTTCTCACGGTTAGAAGAGAGACACGAAACGTCACCGTTTGAGATGCCACCGTTGCAATTCTCCATAGTAGAATCCATATTAACTTGGATTTCTCAGCAAGTAAATGAAATGTTAAACCAAGTGAAACGATCTTTGTCGTGGTTAGAGAGTTTGTTTCGTGGGGGTGTGTATATATATATAGACGTAACAGATCAGAAAGGCGTGAGCTTTCACGAGATATAGAGGAAAATACCTCAAAAAGGCATAAACTTTTTGAAAAGGTGGAAGAATCGAAGTGGATGAGCTCTGTAAATTAGAGAGAAAAAAACTAAGATTTATGGAGAGAGATTGAGAGATACGTCCAGCTATGTTTTTCTTATTTTATTTGTTTTTTATTCTCTTCCTATTTTTTCGTGGTGACAGATGGAATATATTACTTTTGGATTAATCTTTTTTTAAGGTTTAAACCACGTTTTATTCCCACGATAAACCCTTTCTCAAATTAACTTTTACTTCAAAAAAGTAAAAAAAAAAATATGTATTGTTCCAGTTATGGTAGGTTGTTAGCCCCGAAAATAACCAATTTCTTTCTATTTCTTATAAAAAAACTTAAGCCAGTTATAATTTATTAGATTATTTATTCTCAAATTGTGAAAGCCATCTTGTTTGATGGTTCGGTTGGTGAACAAAAAACGTTTTTTAATTAAAAGGAATCAAAAGAATGAAATAGGGATCCCCATAAGATGCATACAAGTTGAAAAAGAACAAAAACTAGTGTTTGGAAGTTTGTTGGAAGGAACCTTTTTTTTTGTCACATGCCAAGTTAGCCAATTATATGTCACCGACGAAGACGCATTGACTACAGTTCAGAACGCAGTTTGGTGTATGCGTTACCCATTTTTATTTTAGTAAATACAAGCCCAAAACTTGTATTGGGCCTCACATGAAACCCAAACGTACATTAGCTTCTTCTTTTCTTTTGGGTTTTAAAATGAGCGATTAAGCTTCATGATCTTGTGAAAGTAGACGTTATTGGAAATCAATTCAAAACTTTGAATTAAGAGAAGAATGTTGCATTATGAATATCTCACAGGGGTATATAATTTTTTTACAAATGTCACATTTTAAATAAATTTGAAGTATTTGTTAGATTTAATACTTGTTTGTTAATGGTTAAATTAAGAGGACATAATTTACTGAAAAAAAGAAATTAATGGTTCCTTGCCGACAAAAGAAATCAATAATGAGAAAAAGCATAAATCAATAAACAATTTGAAAAGTAAAGTTGGGAACATAACATGGGATGGACAAGAGAATCTTGGCGGCCGAAATTGGGGTTTTATGCCAATTGTTTAGCTCAACCAACCTTCTCCACTATCTCTATTATTATTGTAACCATTTTATTATCATGTATCTATTATATAAAGTAGAGCATTACTCTCTCTAAAGGGTGCCACGTCGGATGACACGTAAGAAAGTCCACGTGGCCACTCTGTTTCGTTTTGGGTCGTGTTATTTTTGTGTAACTTATTCGCTCCTCTGCAGATTGAGACAACAAGGAGACGAAGAAGAGGAACAAAAAGAACCAGAAAGGAAGTTACGAGGAGGGTTCGATTAGGTTTTTGAGTCAGTCCAGAGACGTCAATGGCAGCGGTGGCTGCATCCCAGTTCCTGATGTTTGGTGCGGTCCAGGACTAGGGTTCTCGACGGATGCGGTGTCGATGGATCCTCCGAGGATAAATCTTTCACAGTTGCGTTGCAAAACCGACGTGAACTGTTCGAACCAAACAGAGGTAAAGGTGGTAGCTTTATGTTCTGTATATCTAATTGCAAGTTAAAGTTTGAGTTTTTTTTGTGGTGTGTTTAGTTTTATTACATTGGTTTGTCTCAGTGAATAGTATCGGTTTAGACAGAAACTGTTTGGAGTATAAAGGTGGTAGCTTTATGTTCTGTATATCTAATTGCAAGTTAAAGTTTGAGTTTTTTTTGTGGTGTGTTTAGTTTTATTACATTGGTTTGTCTCAGTGAATAGTATCGGTTTAGACAGAAACTGTTTGGAGTTGTTGGAGCTATAGTCGTTGTAGCATCCTTATGTTGTTCTTGAGGACCAACAAACGTCATCTCGATCTGGTTCGCTCAAACGTCGTTCTCTCCCCGGATGTTCAGTCCAAAATTGCTCCAGCAAGTAGTGAACCTTACGCCATAACAACAGTACGAGGTACTAAAGCTGCAACAAGCTCTCAAGCAAGACCACATGAGGAAGCCTACTTAGCACTGAGGTTTTTGTCTTATATGCAATGCTTTAAATGAATCTCACCTTGCTTAAGAGCTGCGTTGTTTTTCCTTCTTTCTTTTTTTTTTTCTTTCTTCTCTGTGATCTAATTCTTGCTAGGTTTCCTCCCTCTTCAATACACAGGGACAAGCAACTGGTGTTGGTCGGTTTCATTTGATTGAAACTTGCACCGACGAACATATTTTTACACGCAAATTACCATAAGAAGATGGGCTCTCTCTCTCAAGTATACGCCTGCTGGCAAGCATTCTCTGCTTCCTCAGCTGAAACGGCCCTGTGACTAGCTTTTAGAAAATGGTTAGCTTAACATTTAAAATGTACTTGATGTGTTCCAGCTTGCGGTGCTATGTGACAGATAATCAAATATGTATTGGTTTTGGGTGTAGGGAGCTGGTGGACCAGAAGAGGAAGATAATTGATGGCCGCCCTGCCTGAAACCTCTGCTTAAAGAGCAGTTCTTTGTTCACTGCTTCATGTAGACTCTCACAAGGGTGATGAAATGAAAAGTTTATGGTATCTTCATCTGTACTAAGCTATGCCTTATATATTACATCTCTGTTTTTTTTTTATTAAATGAAGTTCCACCTTACTCTTCTGTCTGCATACAACAGTATTCAGTCATTCACGGCTTCATGCTTCATCCCAGCTCGCCGTGCCAATCACTACCGTTACTCCCTATGAGAGGGGTCCATCGTCAAAGTTGATCGGTTTGAAGTTTGCCGATGCACTAATATGTAGAGGAACTTCATGCTCAGGAAGTTAGATCATCTCAAATCTCTTGCAAACACTAACTTAGGGCTCCCCGGTATAGTTTTCAATAGAGTTTCCCTACTAAATTTCAGCGACGATCTATATATGCTATGTTTTTCTTATTTAAAAATGTTTCAGTTTTCAGATCTGCGTGGCAAAAACGTTATGTTCAAGGCTCTGGCCTGAACAACTCTGAAGCGATCACACGCATTGTGGTCCATCTACTCATTGACTAATCCATGCGTTTACATTCTCATATTTTAAAATCCTTGCCTCATGAAGGTTTTTAAAAAGAAAACTAATTTAATCTCCCATGACAGTTTTGTTGCTGTGTACGGATGACCCTGCTGCAAAATTTATTGTGCTTCTAAACTCAGGTGATAAATCCGAGTCTGTAATGGTGGTCACTACGGTTTAATCCAAAAATATTTAGAGCCTTGGATTTATGGTTCAATAGTAAGGAACAGACATGTTTATGGTCCATTTTTCCTGCAATCTTTAAGGAATAAACATGTTTATTGCGCAGTTTTTATGTTTACTACTCTTTTGTTGTTTCAAATGGAATCAACTAATGTTAGCAATGCTGTTCTCCTCAAGACACAGGAAGCTGATTTTATTTGTAAGGCTCAGATTGTTGGTTCTTCCAACAAAATGGGTAGTCCTTTGTATCTTGCACCATTTTGTTTTGTACGGCTAAAAATAATCGTTATGGCTGTTGATGACGGAAAGACAGTGCCACTTTGTGGTATTTGACAGAGAGCTGGCAAAACTCATCAAGAAAGAGACAACAAATCTGGCTCTTGATGAGGTATGTTTACCTTTCACTATACGGGTTTAAGTTTTTATACAATTGTTTCTGTTACTGTAAATGAACCCAAAATGTCTTGAGGAGCTAGCTGGGAATGAATATGTTTTTCCAGCTATGCGTGACTCCCTACAATCCCTGTTATTTTGAACTCCGGGAGAGATGGGGTAATCTATGTACTCACAGTTTATTTAATTGCTGATATAAATTAACACTCATGTGCTATTGTTTCTTATTGCAAAATGTATTACTTAGATTGCTCTCTTCGTCTGGCCATCACAAAGATCACCTCACCATCCAATCCAAGTGTGTTCTGCTATAATCTTAATTAGTTTTTTGGTTGGTTGTGCTCTGTGGTTTAAGTTTTCAATTTGTATTGATTGGTTTTGGCAGATAGGTCGATCTTTAGGTCTATATATCAATAGCCTGCCACAATGCTTGGATCCATAACTAGAAAATATTTTATCTCTCGTCCAATCAGTCAATCTCCACTTATAAAAAAAGGTAAGCCTCATCCATTGAAAATCATCTTCACATTCCAATAGCAATAGAAGTTTCTCAGTATAAATTTTTTATATGGATTGACACCGACTAGAGTATTTGGAAAAGGTTAGTGGAGGAGATGGTGGTGGTGGTAGCCAACATCATGACGGCACTGAAACTGATAGGAAGAAGTAACGTTAGCATCGTCACACCGCTCAATAGATTCAACAACTTGAATCGTATTTTCTTTTCTCTCACTCATTTTTTTTTGATTCATACAGTCTTATAATGGTTTGAATCTCTTGCAAGAATTTCAAGGAGTGTCCTCATCCACAGGATAAGCAGATGAACCAACTTAGCAGAGAATTGGGGTTTGGCTCCAAGACAAATCAAGTTCTGTTCCAAAACAGAAAAACTCAGTATAATGTTATGTGTCTTAATCTCTCTCTTTTGTGTGTTTAAAATTTTGTCTGAATAAGATTTGTTGATATTTTTTCTGTAGGCGCAACATGTGAGAGCAGATAACAATGCACTAAAGGTAGAGAACGACAAGATTCGATGTGTGAACATAGCCAAGTCTAATAACTTGGCTACTATATCAGACATGGACAAGCCTCCTATGAAAGACATTGCTTTGACTGCGATGGAAGAATTGCTTAGGCCTTTTAACACAAACGAACTTCCTGGACTAGAGCTGATGGTGGCGGCGGCAGAGACGTTCTCAATTTGATGCTCAGGTTTATATGTTTGCAGAGTTTAATTGACTATGAAATCGGTGCTGGTCACTGCTTCCTCAGGAAGTAAAGATGCTCAAATAATAGTCTGTTAGTTACGAGCATGAAAAGCAACAAAATCGTGGTCTTTAGATTCTCAATGATGTATGTATGATATTATTTAATTTCAGAAGATGATACAGAGACTGTCTCAGATTTTTGAAGAATGATAGTTCTTTGTCCATCAGGCTCACTTGCACGAAATCTCTAATCCCTTTTCTCTAATCCCTTTTGTCGCTATTATTTGTTGTATCAATGTAAAGATAAAAGGCCATGGTTATTTTCATGAACTTTAAATGAATTCAGTCATGGGAGCTTGACCATTAAGTATATGGAATATATTACTAGATTTGTCTCAAGGTTGTTTTGAATGAATGAATCAAAGACCATTTCTTATGAAAATTATATTCATCGAAGCACATGAATACAATAATTAATAGCATTCATAATTAACCTTCAGTTACTCATTTTTTGTTCACAAAACCCATTTTACAATATCATAAATTTCATGCTACAATATAAACTTTTTACTCATATATATATAAATTAAACAAAATATTATAAATATTGAAACTCTTCAAAAAAAATAATTCATATATAACTAATCTTAACATACATAATCCTTCAACACCGGCCCTAACATTCTAAAAAATGATAAACATTATTATATACTTCACTTATCAAAAGTTTACATAACACAAACAACGAAAATATACAATTACATTACCTGTAAAACACAAAGAAAATTCAAAAAAAAAACATGAATTACTTTAGAGATGATTTGAAGTTTTAAGTCATATTTGCGAAAAATCCTTGAATAAGTTAGTTTAGTGAAAAATATTATAAAACTAAACATTGAAACTAAAATAAATATTAAAAAATATAATACTATTTATCAAAGAATAGTAAAGGTTACTGTCATTATAATTCAAAACAAAAATATTTATTATAATGATCTCATAATTCTTTTATTATACTATATTTTTTTTATCATAAATGTAATGTTTATGCTCAAATCATTTGATGAGTTGAACCGGTGCTTTTTCATATAATCCAACATTCTTCTCTTGACCTGAGTTCCAGACAAACTGCCCTACTCTCTGTCAAAATAGCCTTTCTTTGTAAGAGACCAAAGGTGTGTTGTTCAAATTCACTTAAACATGTCACATGGTTAATTTATCATTTAGTGTACAGGCTGTGATCATTGAATCCTTGAACTAGAAACCATTCATGTGACCGAAAGCCAAAAGTTATCACACAATATAATCCATGTACTTAACTTTGTATCCTCTGACGACTAACGCAAAACATACAACAACTTATATTTATCGAAGTTGACTATTTGAAAGGTCGCAACAAATCATCTACATAGCAGATAATAAGAATGTAACTCTTCAGTAAAGTTGTATATTTATTTTTAATAAATATGCATGATCATCAGTTCAACATAAAAGACCTATACAAGGAATAAAGGATATATCATCCGAAGCTGATTAAATATGAGTATTTGATCGCTTTCGTAAAATTAATTTGCTTTTAAAAAATGATTATTTGTAAATCATTCAGGAACCTTTTTTCTCCAATAAACTCTTAGGAGAGGATACACTATGACTTGGGCATTGTTAGATTCTCATAATGCACCATACCAATATTTAAGTGACACTAACTATGATGCGTCCATGGTTTCAAGAAGGACTCATGGATGCAAACCAAAAATCATTTCCTAACAACAACTATGTTGGATGATATTCTTGTCAGCATATATTATGTTGTTGTCTAACTATGCTGGAAGAATAAAACAACACGAAGGGAACTTAATTAAGTTAATTAAAAATGATGATCTAGCTAGTGATAAAGATTGTAGTCACCATGACAAAGATTTGGATAAAATGCAAGTTGCTATCACTGATAAAAATAATAACTCCATGAATTGAAAATAAACAAAAACAAATATCATAACTACACTGTTGGGCAAAATTTATTGTTTTTATACCCCATATGGAGACGTTTGAAGATATATAAATTGTAATTATATATTCATACAACTTTGTATAATATAGTGTGACGAAAAGGAGAGAAAGAGAGAGGGGGGGATAAGATAGAGACAAGTCTGAACAAGTGGACTGAGAGGTAGAAAGCCAATTTGGCTCCTCTTCCAACCTGTATTTTCACTTATGTGATCATCACCCTTACACATTTCAACAACACCTATCATAATATAAAAATATTTGACATATATATTTCTATATTTTGTCTGGTTATCACTTCATTTCCATTTCTTGATAAAATTTCAAAATAATGTTACAATTAACATAATACGATAATGCTAAATTAATAGACCCAATTGAAAGACAATGTCTTAGTTTTGAGTTTGGTGGCAGACTCCTAGCTTTCTTTTACCAACACGATGTCAATAATATATTATATCGTCACACCACTAAACAAAATGTGAAGTAATAAACAAATTTTATTTTTTAAATACTATAGTGTATATAAGTGATTTTATAAATTTGTGTGCATCACCATTTTCTATCATCATTTCGCCGTTGTTTTCTCTCTATAGTAACGTGTAGTATTGATCTATAAATCTCTCTCTTTCTCTCTGCGCGTTTCACCCTTTATAGAAAAAAACCAGTGAATCATCATCATCATCTTCTTCCTTCTTTCTTCTCCAAAAACAGGTTAACAAACTAACTAACTTCTCTCTCCATTCTTCTCTTTTTATAATCTCTTCTTTTTTTTTGGTTGCCATATTACATAACTAATTAATTACATAATTGATTGTCTGTTTCTTTCTCTCAGATTTCCGACCAAACTTGATCTGTTCTGTCCAAAGCTTATTCATGGCGGAAGAACATCGATGCCAAACGCCGGAAGGCCACCGTCTCTGCGTTAACAACTGCGGTTTCTCCGGTAACTCAGCCACCATGAATCTCTGCTCCAACTGCTACGGCGATCTTTGCCTCAACCAACCACAACAAACCTCCACCAAACCAACCGTCGAATCCTCTCTCCCCGCCGCATCGGAGATCATCGAGTCCGTCTCATCAACGTCTTCAACGGCGGAGAAAAAAATTCCGGTGATTCAGACGGCGACGGAGGAGAAGCAGGAGGAGCCACCGCAACGGCCTAACCGATGCACGGTGTGCAGAAAACGGGTCGGTTTGACAGGATTCATGTGCCGGTGCGGGACGACTTTCTGTGGGACCCACAGGTATCCGGAGGTTCACGGATGCACGTTCGATTTCAAATCGGTGGGGCGCGAAGAGATCGCGAAGGCTAATCCTTTGGTCATTGCCGCGAAGCTTCAGAAGATATGATCTGAGCCGTTCGTTGGGTTGACTTTTCTTCTCCTCTCTCTCTCCCCGCGTTTACCGAGACAAAACCTTTATTATGCTCTCTCGGTGTATCTCAGCCGTTCATTATGTTCAAAAATTATATGTGTTGCGGACACGTGTTATGCGATTAAAGGTTGAGATGGTTGTTACGTTACTACATTCACCTTCCAATTATTTTCCTTTTCTTCCGAAAATAATTTAAGTTATTATAATTGTGTGGAAAAAAGATTTTCTGGTGGGAGAAAAAGAAAAGAAAATATATAAAGTTGTGTGTCTCGGTTTTTATTTTTACTAGATCCTTTCCCGGGCTACGCCCGGATTTATTTTCATTGATTTGTTATTTATTGTAAAATATTATGTTATATATTTAAAATTTTGTTATTTGGGACAGTGTACTCTGATAAATATTTACTTATTTAACACAAATGAAAATGGTACAACTAAGAATTTAAGTAATATAAACACAATTCTTTTTCTTTGATTTCCTTGATGCCATGTTAAAATTCACATAACTCTAATGTGAACTATTTTCATATATCCAATGTTTGTTTAATGATGTCCATGATTTTTTTCTTTGAAACTTCCATGACATCTATTGAGACGTCGAAATCAAATTTTATTGAGGATTTCAAGGTGAAAAGGAATTTTCCTGCAGTGTTTGTTAAATAGTTACAATTAAACATTGCTTATTGTTATTTAATAAACCAAATGTTTTATTTTTAATTGAGGCCATGTGAATGGAATATAGATGTTGAAGGCAATAAAACCTTTGGCATCAACATCTTTTATATGTGAGAGTTGTATATTTAGATTTGATAGTTATCTATTTATTATTTATTTTATATTACATTTTTTTTTTGTTTCTTGTCTTATTATTGTATAGTTGTTTTAAATGATTTATTGTATATGTATTTAAAACCTGTATCACTAAAATGTAAGTTATGCTGTATCAAAAATATTTTTGTTCTTATATTAAATAAATTAACATTAATCTAGACTGTTTAATTGATATCTAAACTGTTAATAATGGTGTGAAAAATAACCTTTGAGACATCATAATAACACTAAGATATGAATACATGATATTAAACGTGTAATTATGTTACCATTTTTTTTGTTCATCTCTCATATCTATTTTTCTACAGAAAGTAATTCATAAGTAAAAACTAAAATACAGTATTTTGATTATAAATTACACAAAGTTACTCTTTTAAAATGAGTATTTTCTAATTAGTATCATTCAATGAAAATGTTAGTTTAATTATTATTTGTTTAATATCATCAATTCTAAGTTCAACCGAGACATGTTTTTACTCTGTCAATCTTTGGGATTGTATTATTTTATTTTCTTTGGTCAAACTTCTAGTTATAATTTGTCTAATGAATATTAGATGTTTTCTTTTAACATATTTTTTCTATTGCTTTTAGATCCACTTATTGATAGGAAGCTAAGACGAAGTCTCAACCGTGTTTACTGAAATTTAAAGAAAAATTGTAAATTAAACCGATGCACTGAAACTCAGCTATGGTGACCTCGACCAAAACAACAGGCTCAGTGGTAATGGAAGTGGTCTGCTTCACTACACCCGGCGACGACGCTCGAATGCATGGAGCTCAAATATGTCCTATGTGTTAGGAAAAAAATATTAATTCTATACTATTAATTTTATGATTAATTAAATAAAAATATAATGTATATTTAAAAGACCAACATGTTTTTCTAAAGATTTTGAAAAGTATTCTATTATTAATGATATGTGTCCATAGTTAAAATGTTATTATATTTCTTTTTAATATGTTAGTGGCTTATCCATGCTACATATAATATGTTAGTCATTTGAGTAATTATTTCAATATTTTTTATTAGTTGTTTAAATTTGAGTAATATAAATTTCAAAGGATATAATTTGTTAGTCATTTGAGTAATATTAGTTGTTTAAATTTCAAAGGATAAAAACAGTTTCGTTGATTAGATTTTTTTGGGAAAAAAATTCAATAAAATGTTAACTAAAACAAACAAAATTAATATTTTACATTTAAAGAAAATCAAAGTTGTAAATCAGACAAATAAAACTCTATTCCTGAATTTTTAGTACATTTAAGTAAATTTAGGCAACAACTGCATAGGGTAAGAAACAAAAGCAAAACTTCACACGGATACTAAACATAGCCATTTCTAGATATGGTTTGGCCTTAATCCTGTCTTTGACATGAAACTTCCTTCTAGCATCTACAGCTTATCTGTAGAAGAAAGAAAAGACACTTCAACTATCTTGAAAAAAAAACAATAAAAAATCAAAACATCATGAGACTTTCAAACAAACCGGAAACGCGTTGGCTGCTGCATCGATGATCTCTTTGCTGTAATTATTCCCTCCTAAAAAGCATTGGCTGTCTCATCAATTTATGTGCTTCCAGCACTCCTGGTGAAGACTGACAGAAATTAATATATGAGTAAATATCCCTAGAGAAATCAAAATTTGAAAAAATACAAAGAAGATTCCATGTTTGTTATGTAGTTAAGAATTTGAAATTTCTTACGTTTTAATGTTTAGAGATCTCTTCAATAGGTGTCAAACTTCTTCTCCTGAGTCCTGAGGTTCTCATTTGAAAGAAAGAAACACAATTATACATGTCCCTTAGTAATATGTTTGCCTTAAAGACTTTACTCTTTCTTAAGAGTGATTATTTCTGTAGAGTAACATCATGAGAAACAAACCTGCAATAAGGCATAAAGAATCTTCCCATGACTCATTGTCTCAAGGGTACCAAAGAAATTCCTCTGAGTTCTAGAAGTAGTTTTAGTGTTAAATACTTGTGGGTAAGCGACATAGCGTCAATGGCCATCTGGAAATCCTTTATGTAGAACACGTCTTGTCCTCTTCCTTTTGCTTCCATTCCCTATTGCAAAGAAAGCTTTGCCAAACTCAAATAGTTTGAAACGAAAGAAACTGTTGTTGACAAACGCAAATTGTTTTTCACGATAATAGATTATGATCTTACTATTTTGGAAGGTTGGTCAGAGATTCCGAGGGCGGGAATGCTGACTTCACCCGAACACTCAAAGACCCTCACGACAGAAACTCAGACGCACATTTTCACATTTGTTTCTACTCGGAAGAGGAACGAAAATCAGCAAAACCGGACCCTGAATCAAAACAGAAAATCCATTAATAGAGATAAAGTCACACTGAATTGTACCAGTCTCATATCAAAGATCTATCGATTCCCATTGTTCAATCTTTGAGAGAGGAAAGAAAGATTGTACCTTTAAGGTTTCGGAGATTTCTTCATCAAGAGGAACATCACTAATATCATACACGATTTGTGGAAAGAGAGAGTTATAAAGAAACTCAGACAGAGGAAGGTGAAAGGGAGCCATAAATGAGATTTAGGGAGGTTTGATTGCACAGAGATATATTAGAGGAAGCGAGGAAAAGGAAGAAGAAGCAACGAAGAGGAAGAGTAAAGGAGAAGAGGAAGCGACGGAAAGGAAATTCTGGAAGTATTCCTCGTTTCATTTTTTAGGGTTCTTCCCTAAAATTGGGCTCCAATGGGGCAGAGAAAATCAAATAAAACAGATCAAAAATAAACGATAAGCCCAAATGATATGCATCGTCTGTGACGTGGCAGAAAACTCTATCTCTATTGGCTGATTAAATATGCATATGTGGAGAGTCTCATTGCTCTAGAATAAGAGCTTTTAATAGTGTTAGATTTTTTTGTTTGGGAATGTTTTATATACCGACAACAGAAAGACGGTCTCGTTGTCAAAATATTAAAAGAAAAGAAAAAGACAGTTTCATCACCTTTCGACCGGTTAGCTTTTCGGTAGGACATCTAAAGTCAATGACATGAGGTCCAAATGTTTGTTTATGATAAGATCAGAAGGAATTTCGTGCTGCAACCAAATGGCCAAAGGTGGAGTTTGGACAATACGTTTATTGCTTGAGATTAATCCATTTATAAAAATGGAGCTTAGGTTTTTGATGCTCATGATCTGAGTCTAGTGTTTTCTGCACGGAGATACATTATTTTAGCATAAGATTGTGTGTACTGGCAATGAGCATAGGTAGACACCAAGATGGTTAATTACTACAAGAAGCTGAGGATTCATATAGTCTTTATAGCTACAAAGACAGTCATGTCGCATGATGTTGTGTAATGTGTATAAGTACATGTCTTACATCATCAAGAATAGTAGTGTGTTGTGGGAGATGAGGAAAATGAAGCGAATTGAAAAGTAGTATCCAAGCCTTTAGATGTTTTCATATGTTACTTGAGTTATTCTATTCAAATTATATTTTATCTTTTTGCATACCTTTGTGTTGACTTTGTATTGATCGAAATAAAGAGGGTGTTCTGTATTCTCTAACAATATTGATCGGGATTCACTAATAAGAGAATCTACCAAAAGACAAGTATTGACTTTGTTAGAGCTCTTCAACTTCAAGTAAAATATATCTTTATGTCATAAGAATTTTTCAAGTAGTTTTTACAAAAAAAAGAAGAATTTTCAAGTAGTTGATTAAATAAGTATTCGAGGACCCTATCAAAGATTCAAACGCAATATAAGATTAAATATACACACGACTTTTTGATCAATTAATTTTTTTTTCTTGTGGAATGATGTTCATATCACTGATGAAGGATGGTCTTCTGTATTCTCTCTTCTTCTACCTGATTCATAATTTTAAATAATGCAGATATTCGAAACTCATAATGAATCCTGGATATCTCCAAAACCTCGACTACTATTAGATTAGATGAATAGCCACGTCATATTTTATAAAACAAAATCCAGTACATGAAACAAGTGTGTAAACTGTATACAAAATGATGTGTAGCTCTTATTAATGCGTTACGAGAACATTCACTTAAACAATAAACCGTTAGTAATTTCTTTGTTCCACTGTATTCTAGTCTGTAACGCATTTTAACGATGTTTTTTGTAATTTGAAACGCATTTTAACGATGGATTTATCACGTGTAGCTAGAGGAACAAAACTGAAAGGGGCATAGTGACAAAATCGAAACTATAGGGGCAAAATACAAAAGACCAAAATTAGTGGTGCTGGTTAATAAATAATAAAAAAACACAACCAGAACAGTTAAACTAAAAAAGAAAAAAAGAAAAAAGACAAAAGACTTCAAAAAGTCTTCTGCTTCTTTTGTTTGATACTTTGATTCTCTTACTAGCTTCTCCACTTTTGTTCTTTTCACGCTTTTTTTTCCCCTAAATTCGATTGCCTTACTGTTTGAATCATTACTTCCGCACCCTCAAAACCTCATCTCTCCGATGAGATCTCCATCTCCACCGAAACCGATTCCCTCCATGTCTCCTTCTTCCATCTCAACAATGAAATCTCCACCTCCTCCAGCAGATACTTCAATGGCCATAGTGGCTTACGACAACTCCACCACTCACTACTCTTCTTCTTCCTCTCCTTCTCCTCCACACTCGCTCAACGGATCAGACGAAGAAGAGAGACGTAGCAGCAGAGCAGAGAGCAGGAGGAGCAAGAACTCTGTAGTAAAGGAAGAACCTTTCGCTACTTTGGATCACGAAACTCCGTCTCCGATCGTTGTGGTTCACAACAACTCTTCTGTGAAGGAGTTTGTTGCGACGACGACGAGGAAGAGTGCGCGTGTTGGCTCTGGAGGAAGAAGAAGCGGTGGTGGTCAACGATCTGGAGCTGTGTTGGCGATTCTGAAGAGGTCAAAGAGGGAAAGAGTTGTAAAGTATTCAGCTTTAGGGTTTAGGTTGAGTGAAGTTGTGTTGGCTTTGATTTCTTTCTCGGTTATGGCTGCTGATAAGACTAAAGGGTGGAGTGGTGATTCTTTTGATCGTTACAAAGAGTACAGGTATGTATTGTTTAAGCTGAGTCGCCACTGTTGGGTTCCTGAGAAGCTATCTAGATACATGTTGATTGTCTTACAAGTTTGGTTGAATGAAATCACATGAAAGACTTATACTTTGGTTGAATTTGATGTCATGAAGGTCTTAGGTAGTTTATTTTATACCTAACTTAATATTTATTGTGATTCTTTTGGTATTGTGACAGGTTTTGTCTGTCTGTGAACGTGGTTGCTTTTGTATATTCTGCTTTTCAAGCATGTGACTTGGCATACCATCTTGTCAGAGAGAAGCACTTTATCAACCACCACCTTCGACCTCTGCTTGAGTTCATCTTAGATCAGGCAAGTCATCGTTAACTTCACTATCTTTCCCTATTCCTTATGTTGTTATCTTGTACTCTCTCTATGGTATTCTCTATGACAAGACATAGTTGTATATCATTCCTGATGCATTTTACTTGGAACTTCCAGCTAGTGTAGTTACCCTTGTCTTCTATGTAGTTCAAATTCATATTGCTATTCACATCTACTTATGAATAAGAAATGTTTTTTGTGTCCTGAAGAAGATTGGTTGATTTTTATTGTTGGCTATTCAGGTACTTGCATATATGCTTATATCAGCATCAACAGCTGCAGTGACTCGTGTTGACGACTGGGTTTCAAACTGGGGAAAAGATGATTTCACTGAGATGGCGAGTGCCTCCATTGCTATGTCTTTCTTGGCCTTCCTTGCCTTTGCTTGCAGTGCCCTCATATCAGGCTACAACCTCTTCAACCAAGACTCTCTCTGATCGTCCCCCTACCTTTTTTTTTGTGTACAGTTAAGTCCCAAGAACACACACTTTCTTGTGTCAAAATATATATCTGAGAAATAAAAGATCAATACATCTTTTTTAGCATTATAGTTATTAAATTATTTTGGATTTTTGTAGACATAAAAGTTTCAGGAAACTGTGTAATATTTGAGGTTAATAAGAGAGACATAAAAGACCTTTTAATTCTGTTGTGAAAACGGCAGATTCCAGTTCTTGAGATGTATGATTGTTAATGAGACCTCAAACTTGATTCCTTTGTGCATCACTCTAAAACTAAAACCATACTGAGAAAAGATCAGAAGAGTGAGGAAGATGGTGTACATGGTTTAGTAATCTTCATGAGGTATATCTGGCAAGTGGCAACATTGTTTCAAAGTCTAGGTGGTATCAACAGATCATTCAGTTCCAACCATTAGGAACATTTAGTTCTTATACTAGGACAATAAACGAGTGCAGTGTGCGTATTTGACTAAGAGAGAATAGTTGTCTTCTCTGTTTCCTAATGGTTGTCTTCTCTGTTTACTAATGGTTGTCTTCTCTGTTTCCTTGTCTTGAGCTTTGACCAGATTTTGGGCTTTGCTGACATAAGTTCATCTTTCTCCTCTTGGGCCTTAACTAAAGAACACAGCCCATCACCTCGACTTGAGTTTAACCGAAAACTAAACCGAGTTGTTAAGTAATTCTTTAAACCGAAATCGATTCTTCACAAAAAGAAAAGGAATGCAAAGCTTTGTATAGGCTCACCTCAGAGAATAGTTAGATAAGCACACATCAGACCAAAGAAAGAGGCAGATATTGGGCACTTGTCTATTTTCTGACAGTTTTGTTCCCTAAATAATTGATAGCTTTGTCATTTATGAAACAAAATTCTAATGTGTGGTGCTCATAAATCTACTGTTCATATGATGTAATGTATGAAATATAAATACAAGATGGAAAATCACAAACAGAGTGGATTCAGAAACAAAATCAGGAGTGATATAAAAGAGCCTAGCCAGCACATAACAACAACTCACAGTGTTATCATCGGTTTGGTCGTTTAATCCATCTTTAGGATTCAGAGTTTATCTTTTCATACTTATTAGGCTGTTATTATTAGTAGATAGACTTTTACAGATTTAAAAAATATTTTTTGGTGATTCAACTGATATTTGGATAGGGCCGGCGTTGGTCAAAGCCGGATGAAACATTAGCCTCGGCCCCCAAAAAAAATTTTTAGATCCCCAAATCTGTAGAAAAAAAATTTTTAGGTGAAATAGTTCAAAAATCGTCTTAGGCCCCATAATTCTCAGAACCGGTCCTGTATTTGGAAGATATAATAAAAATCACGTAAAATAGGGAAAAATGTAACTTTCTTAAGGTTATTTGGTCGGCAAAAACAAAACAAAAATGCTAACAAAAATTATGGAAAAGAGAGTTTGATGTGAAACGTAATAAAGACAAGTAACAAAAATAAAAATAAAGACGTAATTTTCTCAGCGTAACATGAGACCCGCAAACACATATGCTTTGGGGACCCACCCTTACGCCTTTCAACTTTATCAAATCACACAAACAAACATTTTCTTCACTGAACGCTAAACACCAAAAACCAAATAAAGAAGACATTTTTACACACTCTCTGTGGAATCTCTTCAAGCTTAAGTCACTAGGGTTCTTTTCTGGGGGAGAGTCTCCATGAGTCTCTGGAACCTATCTTGCCTCCTAATGTTCTTCTTGGGTACATCTTTCTTCTCTTCCATCTCTAATGGGCACTGAGCTTATGTAATGTATATATAGTGTGAGCTTTTGAGCTTCTTCATTGTTGTAATACATCTTGGATTTGATGTGAATCACTTTTAACTCTCTTCCCATGTTATCTTTGAAGTTTGAATCTCCACTTTCAGTAACTCTTATTACCATTCTGTTTTTTAGCTTCATGAGATCTGGGATTTGAAACTGCTAGATTTGGTTTTAACATTATTTTATTTTAGTTTTCTGGATTCTTCATCTTCCTCTTTTTTTGACTGTGTACTTGATTGGTCCATCTCAATCTCCATAAATAAAAATGTCATCTTTCTGTTTGTTAAAGCTTTTAAAGTAGCTACCTTTACTTCTGTAGGGTTCATTATTTTGAGCCTATAACTATGATGATGACTTTAACTGTTCATTCCCCTTTACTTCTCAAACTCCTTACTTTGATCATTGCCTTTCTCTGTTACATATTCCCTTTTAAACTCCATTAACGTTGCTCTTTGTCTTGGAATATTGTTGTTTGAGTATTTCTAAAAGAATCTTCTCCTAGTTGCTTCTTGTTTTAATCAAATGATTGTGATTATTACAGGATGTTGCAGTATGAACCAAGGAAGCTGAGTCTCTCACGGTTTTCTCAGTACTTGTTGTGGTGTCTGAACTCTGGGAATGATATGAGCATGAGAGTTTCCACTTGTTTAAAGCTGTGTTGATAAAGTAACTCATTGCTAATGGGATCGTTTGCGGGTGCTTGTGAAATTGTTGAGGAGAAAGATGTGGTGAGGTTGGCTAAACATTCTAGTAGATACTGTAAACCAGCATTGGGATCATCAAGCAAAGATATGGAGCGTCCTGTAGGTTCTATGGAGTATGACATTGATCAGCTTTTCCAGTCTATATCTATAAAACAATCACCTGGAAGAGTGATGGGATCTTCTTCTTTCCATCATCTTGAGACTAGTGCAAGCGCTGGTACGAGTAGGAGCACAAGCCCTTCGAAGAAAAGTGCTATGAAAAAGCCATTTCCTATGGGAGTCACCCCTAGATCACCAAGAGTTGGTCCTTCTGATTCAGTTTCATTGAAGCAGGCTCTTAGAGATCTTTGCATCTCAAAGGCATCAGAAATGGCTGCTCAGAAACGGTTGTCAAAATCTGCTGCTGCTTCTCCGAGGGTGTCTGAAGCAGACAGGATAAAGAGTCTTTATAGACAAGTTTTGAATGAATCTGCAGGCAGGTCTGGCCTTCCTGTGGACAAGGGTAAGAGCTTGGTTGAAGTATCTTTGACGCCTGTAGACGATATACCCAGCTCTTCCAAGAGTGTGCCTGATGTCCTTGAGACAAAGCCTTCTAAATTCTTGTCTGAACCATCTCAATCTGGAAATAGATCAGGATTGCAGTCACTGAGAGAGACTGTGTTGTTGTATAAATCCAACAATTCTGGATCTTCACTCAGTTTTGGTAGTGGAGATTTTGAGATAGACTTTGAAGAAAATGCCACATCTCCTCCTCATATGGTCATTGAAGATGGTGTGGTAGAAATAGACAAACATGTTACCTCGGTGCCTTCATGTTCTGGCAGCAAAGTTGATGCTGAAAAGGAGCTAGAGAAGAGCATCTACTTATCAGCTAGAGTGCAAAGTGAGCCAAAAGCTGTGAAATCAGGGCTAGAAGGAAAGCTGGATAATGTACCTAGTTCAGGAACAGAGAACATCAAACTGGTAAACAAGGTAAAAAGAAACATCCCACGTCCCAAACCGCGGCCAAAAAGAAAGATTTTGGTTAAGAAGAAGTTAAGAGTCGTTGTAGCTTCTGCTACAAAAATGGTTGAGGAAACTGATACTTCCTTAGAGCCTAGTGCAAGCCAAACTCTGTGCCAGAAATGCCACTGTTCGTTAAAGAGCATCACCACTGAAAACCATCCGCCAACAAACGGTCTGAGATCTTTATCAGAAAATGTCAGTAATAAAGAGACCAGCAAGGAGTCCTCCAATTCTTGTGAGGTTAATGATAGCAGAGAAGCTAACATTGTCATGCAAGAACATGCCATTCAAACCAATTACAGTGAAGAAGGTGATGTGAATGAACAAAGAAGAGAGAATCCAACTTCCAGCGACAAGATTATATTCTCTTTGAGCTCAAAGGATAGCATAAGAAACTACAGCAGTAGCACAAGCATGAGTGAGGAGAGCAATCTTAGCAGGTTTAGCTGTGGCAATAAACCTCACATGTCTATGGATGTGAGATGGGAAGCAATTAAGCACGTCAAGTTGCAGTGTGGCCCTTTAGGACTCCGACATTTCAACCTTTTGAAGAAGCTTGGTTGTGGAGATATAGGAACAGTTTATCTCGCTGAGCTGGTTGGTACTAATTGCCTGTTTGCCATAAAGGTCATGGACAACGAGTTTTTGGCCAGAAGGAAAAAGACGCCGAGGGCACAGGCGGAACGTGCAATACTTAAAATGTTGGACCATCCTTTTCTGCCTACCTTGTATGCGCAGTTCATTTCAGATAACTTATCATGTTTGGTAATGGAGTATTGTCCCGGTGGTGATCTTCATGTCCTGAGGCAGAAGCAGCTTAATAGGTGCTTCTCGGAACCAGCAGCTAGGTAAGATTACGTTTCACATTGTTACGATTAGCAAAGTAGATGGTGATAATGTAGTAACAATGATGATTTGTATTGTTGACAGGTTCTATGTAGCAGAAGTCCTCCTTGCGCTCGAGTACTTACACATGCTTGGTGTTATATACCGTGATTTGAAACCAGAGAACATTCTAGTTAGGGAAGATGGTCACATCATGCTTACAGATTTTGACCTCTCACTCAGATGTGAGGTGAACCCAACTCTTCTCAAAACAACTTCTCATGCCGGGAAAGATCCTGCAAGGATGTCTGGTCCATACAACACATCCAACTGCATACAACCTCTATGTATCGAACCATCATGCCGTGTCCCATGCTTCAGCCCAAGGCTCTTATCAAATTCAAAACCAAGAAAACAGAGAAGGCCTGATCTTTTGACACAACAGTTCAGATCATTGCCTCAGCTTGTGGCTGAACCAACCGAAGCAAGATCAAATTCTTTTGTAGGAACACACGAGTACTTGGCACCGGAGATCATTAAAGGAGAAGGACATGGTGCTGCAGTAGACTGGTGGACGTTTGGGGTCCTTCTCTATGAGCTTTTATACGGGAAGACACCATTCAAAGGTTATGACAATGAGGAGACATTGTCCAACGTTGTGTTTCAGAACCTCAAGTTTCCTGATAGCCCGCTTGTGAGCTTCCAGGCAAAGGATTTGATCAGAAGGTTGGTGATGAAGGATCCAGAGAGCCGTCTCGGGTCAGTGAAAGGAGCTGCAGAGATCAAGAGACATCCTTTCTTTGAAGGGTTGAATTGGGCTCTCATCCGCTGCGCCATTCCCCCTGAGCTGCCGGATGTATATGACAATGGTGCAACGGAAGCAACTTCTCCTCAAGGGAATGGTAATGGGTATCTTGAATGTAAAGCCATGGGAGATCATCTTGAGTTTGAGCTGTTTTAGGGGATAGAGAAAAAAGACAATACAGGTCTATGCAGACAGAAACTCTCTGGTTTAAGTTATCAATAGTACCGTTCTTGTTGTTGTAATCCATTTCAAAGTCTAATAGGTGAAGTTTGCCTACCTTTTTTTTCCTTGAGGTCCATGAGATATAAGCCGCCAAAATTCATATCATGGTAACCAACTTACATTTTCATTGATTGTCACGGATGAATTAAGTTGAGATAATGGAAGTCTTACATATACGTGTATCTTTTTCTCCTTGACTAGAAAGAAGTTGTACATAACTTGTTGTCTATCATGAGATATAATTTTCTTGACACTGTTTTTTAGCTTTGTTGTTTGCAATGGTTATGCTGATAGCAATCTTGGTGATCTTCTTGGCAGCTACTTGATGAGTTTAGAAGGGTTTTTGTATTCTTCTTGTGAGTTTCATGGGAGAGCTAGTTGACATGTCAGAGAGCATGTGCGGAAAGCCTGATGTTTGATTGATTGGTGTCAAATATTCAAAAGAGCTAATAACATTTGAGACCCTGGTGCGGAGAAATAACACCAGCTTGATTGATTCAATGGAAAACTTCAATGCACAGTAGAGAACAAGTTGTTCCATTAGCTTCTGAAGAAAGTCTATGGGTGAAGCATATTACATGGATACTTCTTGGGATGAAAACATTGTAATATAGTGTGAAAAAAAAAATACAAATACAAAACAATAGCTGTTTATTCTTGCCGCATCTCGTCTTTGCTGTCTCATTTAAATCACGGGTTATACTCGTAGTGACAAGAACCATGACCTGTTCCAGTCATGTCCGGGATCAGACTACTGTTGGTTCACTATCTGCTAATATTCAAAAAGATTCAATTACAAAGAGAAAGAGAGGGAGAGAACTTACTTGGGTCAAGCTCAGTGATCATGGCAGCACCTTTGAAGTAACAAGAGCCACCTTTGTGCTTATAAGTTTGGTAATAACTGTTAAAGGCAACGGAGGCGTGATCCCTGATTGTGTTGGGCAAGAAGCAAGGCTGGTTTTGCTGCTGCATTTTGCTGCAGTCTGCTCCGCCTTTCGAGCAAGCCCAGTCTAAGGCTGCCTGCAACTCATCCTCTGGTGTTTGTTCATCAGCTATGCACCATTGTTCTGACTCTGCATCTGTGTATACATACATACATCTTGCATAAAAGGCAAAAGGACAAACATATTGGTGCATAAAACATTGTGGTGATATTGTTACCTGACTGTTGAGGAATTGTCAAAGCTAGGACAAGCAAAGCAAGAAGTATCCTCCTCATCAAGAAAGTTGAGGCCATGAGTGGAGCAGAGAGATTCAGATCTGATCTTGTTAGGAAGTCTGAGAGCTACAAAACAAATGAGCGCAACTTGACCCTTTTTTATAGTATTTACTCCAAGATCTCTGATTTTAATTCTTAAATGTGAACATGATGACTTAAGGAATATTGGTTTGCTTCAGATGCAATCATGTGCCATCTTTTAACTGGTTTTGAGGAAGATTTTGTTCTGTTTGTGGAAAAGCTTTACAGAACAATACAGAGTCATTCATACGGTTCCCATAAAGGGCCATTACTATTACTACACAACATGCAAAAGCTGTTTTTACTTTTTACAGTTAAAAAAGATAGATTGGGTTGATACAAATGAACTGGTTCTTGCCTTGATTTACCAATGACAAGTGACAACACAAAGTTATTTGGATTAAATTTTTTCCTTACTTTCCATTGGCTTCAAGGCAGAGCAATATATTAAGTAGACGCTGAGATTTGGATTAAGTAGAGATAATGGAAATTTTATTAGATAGGTATATCTTTTTATCCTTGACTAAAAGAAGTTGTACATATCTTGTTGTCTGTCTATCAGAGATATGAATCTCTTGAGACTTTTAAGCTTTGTTGTGTGCAATGGTAATGCTGATAGCAATCTTTGGTAATCTTCTTGGCAGCTACTTGATGAGTTTACAAGGGTTTTTGTATTCTTCCAGCAACTTCGGAATGTCAGAGAGCGTGTGCGGAAAGCC
Organism: Eruca vesicaria subsp. sativa; assembly: GCA_932364175.1. Lineage (NCBI taxonomy): Eukaryota > Viridiplantae > Streptophyta > Magnoliopsida > Brassicales > Brassicaceae > Eruca > Eruca vesicaria. The sequence goes on from CAKOAT010356265.1 coordinate 91,824, forward strand.
TAATGTTTGACTGATTGGTGTCAAATTTTCAAAAGAGGTAATAACATGAGGAAGCTATGCAGTATTACCTCGGAAGAAGTCCATAACATATACATCTGACAGCCATTTTTTACCATCCCAGCCGCCACACCTGCCAATTAATGATCTAGGTTTAAGCCAATGCATGCAACAAAGCTGATGAACGTCTAAAATTTATGATACTCACAACACGATTTTCTGGTTCAACAATAGCAGCGGCAGCAGAAAAATGCACGAGGCGTAGGTAAATCGCCAAAGCTGGTTAGCTCAACCGTGTTAATATATACTTGTTGTAACAAACGTTACTAGATTAATTCATTCATTTTTGGTGAAACTCTAGGGATTAACCAGATGTTTCGACTCCTCAATCTCGACCTTCGTTGAACCAAATTAATAAAATCATGTTAAGAATGATGTTCAGTACGATCACTATCAAAGCATCGTTCTATCTCCAGTTCAGACTATGAAAATCAACTAAGCACACACACACAACGGAGACATCTAAGAAGATATGGTTCAACATACAAATGTATTTCAAACTTAGCATTACAGTGAATGAGCATGCAAACGGATCCAACAAAATGTATCACAAACATGATATGTAAATTTTAAAACACCAATACAACAGAAAACGACTTATTATATCACATCACACAATCGATAGTGGGTACTGATTCCGAGTAGGTTCACCTGAAAACCGAATAATAGATAGTTGAGACTTCCACGCTAAACTTCAAGGAGAATATATAACCCAACAAAATGAACAATATTGACATTATACTAAAAATATATATTGTATATACCTGAGACAGTTTTACTTTCTCCTTATTCGTTGCCATGATAGTTTAATTGAACATTAGGAATGTGTTGGACTTTGTGGTAACTTTCCCCACCTGGTACGAGTTTCGTCTTCCACTCCTTGTTCTCATATGTGATATCCAGTTCCTTTAATGAAGTTATATACTTCAGCCCTTCCGGTAGCTCCTTCAACTTTTCACAATAGCCTATAGACAAGGTATGAAGACATGGCATCGACCCTTCTTCGATTACCCACTCTTCCAAGTTGTCTAGGGCCCATATATTTAGCTTACGCAATTGAGGGAATCCACCTTTTGAACACACCATCTTCCTCCCCACGAAAGCATTTTCATGTAATTCAACCGACTTTAAATGAAGCAAATTTTCCAGAATCTGCAGTGGATCCTCCTCCATGTTACAATTCTTTAGAGATATGTGTGCAAGGTGGGGAGGAAATCGAGAGTACTGATCAGGAAGGCTTGTCATATGTATGTTCAGCTCTAAATACCTTAGATGAATGAAACTCCAAATGAAATCCACATCATAAGCCCCATCGGATCGATCCAAATCGATCAACATAAGCATCTCAAGGTTTATTAATTCACAGAGAGATGAAGCTAGAACTTCTGAAGTATACCTGCCTTTGAGAAATATCTCGAGATACCTGAGCCTAGTCATCCGGCGGAAGTCGGTGATGCTACCGTCTTCTGATCGGAAGGGGCGCAAGCACTCCAGGTTCACTAGATTACCCAATTCCAACTTTGTTTTAGCGTCAATAAAAGGGGGAAGCATCAGGAACCTCAACTCTACCATCTCTTTAAAGATATTTGGCAGATGAACTTTTTCCAAGGAGTAAAATTTCAAAAAGATTAGAAGCTTTAGATTCCGTAAAGAAGAAGGTAGATGGGTTGCACTAACCATGAGTAAGCTCAAATATCTCAAATGAATGAGCTTTCCAATGCTGGAAGGTATTCTCCTTCCGCTTATATCAGATATTTGGAAACTCATATCTAAATGTAAGACCCTAAGCAATCGTAAATTTTGGAATCCCTGAGCTGATTGCTTCCAAAAGTTGCTGTCGAGTCCAAACCCCAAAACAGATCTAGCTTTTTGATATTTTTTACATTCCAGCATATCAAGTGCATTACCACCGTGTAATACGAGTCTGCGTGATCCAGTAGGAGTAATGGTAGAGTTGGAAGTAGGGACTCTGATAAACTGAAGAAAGTTCTCTTCTTTGGCTTTATTTAAACATACTTCTCTCATCATGTCATGCATTTGACAATGCTCCCATCTGCAACTCAAATCATCTTTTACTGCAATAACCATATTTCTCCTTACTAACTCGTCTATGTAATCGTCTCCAATTTTCCTAGTAGTTGCTCCATCGCAACTTGACGTTATTATTCCTTCTGCTTCCCAGAGATTACACAACCTCCCCACTTGTATCTTGTAATCTTCTGGAAAATGAGCTAGGTAGAGGAAGCAAGGCTTCAACTGCATTGGCAAATCTTCATAGCTCATAGACAATACTCGGTAAACCGAATCTTGTTTCTTGTCATCTATGCGAACTATCTGAGTTTGAATATTGTCATAGACTCTTTTCCACTCTTCAAAAATATTTTTATTAGCTAACAAACCTCCCAGCACTTTAACGGCTAATGGTAGTCCTCCACAATATGTGACCATTTTCCTACCCATGTCTTCTAGTTCTTTATCAACAATAAATTCTGAAAACAATAACACATATTATACGATTAGAAACTTGAAATAATATGTGTGGTCATTTCAGTTCAACTACGGGTTCGGTTGGAGTTGGGTTTGTTTTAGTTTATTTGGATCTAATAAAATTTTAATCAAAATCAACCCAAATTAGTTTGGTTTGTATTCGATTTAGTTCAGGCTCATTTGCATTCGGTTCGGTTTAATTCGCTTTTGTTTGTGTTTGTTCAGTTCAATTGAATTGATCTTTTGATTTTGTTATATTTCAGTTACAAAATGTAATTTACAAAAATATAAGCAAATCATCATTTGACACTAAACCATTATTTTTAATATTTAAACGTAAAGCTAAACATCACAATAAAAATGTAAAATATATAATCTAATAGTTTCATGTTATTATCTTCAAATCTAATATAAATATCATAGGTAATTTTTGGTTTTAATGTTAATGTATGAGAATCATATCCTTTTCTTTTTTTGTTATGTAATATTCTATTCATTTAAAAATAAAATGTATAAATTATATTTAATTTTTAGGCTAAATGGTTAGATATAATAAATTTCAATAATATTAGTATACTTTGGTTTTTGGTTCAGTTTATAACCGAACTGAACCGAATTATTTGGTTGATAAATTTTGAAACAAATGGTTTAGAAATAGATATTTTGTTTGGGTCAGTTTGGGTGTATATATGTCATCCCCTATATATTACTTGAGAAGCATTACAACATGTTTTTGTAGCCACGTGTCATTATGGGAATGCTTCTCAAATTTACTAGAGAAAATGTTGATCCATATATAAACATATAATATGCTTTTTATTAATCTAAGCATAAAACTATAATTAATTCTATTCATTATTTCCTTAAATAAAATCTACGAAATTACCTAATATGATTATAATATATATATGACCATTCATGATTCGAATATGAAGATTTGATAAAAAAAAATTTATAGCCTCTACTATTTTTATTAAACCTATATTGTGAAATAAATTAAACAATAATATTAGCTATATACAAAAAAAAATAGATGTTTTGATATATGTTATATGTTGAACTTTTTAAATGACTATAAACTAATAAAACATTTAAAATTTTTCACATATAATATTTTTATTAGTAGTTTAAATCTCCTATATATTAATCCTGGAGCACTACAACATTTTTTTGTAGTGACGTGTCACAATGAGAATGATTTTCATAATTCTTAGAGAAATATGTTGGTCCAACAAAACATATGTTATATTTTTATTATACTAACTGTCATATCTAATTAGTAGTGTACAAAATAATATTTCCTATTATTTCCTTAGATAAAAACAACAGAATTACCTAATATGATTAACATATATATCATAATTAATCTTGTAAAGATTTCATAACAATTTTTTATCCTCTTTACTTTTTATTTAATTTTATATTATTAAAAGAAGTTAAACAATCACATTAAGCATATAATAAAAAAGATTATATATTTTCTTATATGTTATATTTTGAATTTTGTAAAACGACCATAAATTATTAAAACTGGTAAAAACATCACATTGAAAATTTTGTGATCAATGATAATATTTTTTAGTTCAGCCAATCGTTTTTCTATGGCTCTTAAACAGTTTATAATGATTAACTAAATGCATCACACATAATAAAGTGTGTTTCTGTAAAAATTATTGCATACCCAAAATCATTATGAATCATCATTCCTTTCATTTAAACATTTATATATGGTTGGGCAAAAAAACTGAACCCAGATAAGCGAATCAAATCTAATCCCAAAAGTAGTATAAATTTTTAACCAAAATTGGTTAGATATCCAAACGGATTCGAAATTTTGGTATCTAACGAACCAAAACTGAATCGAAATATTTCGGGTATCTGAGTGTACTCGAACCAGATTTATATACTTAAATATATTAATTATTTTTAAATTTAACATCTAAAAATATACAAAATACATGAGATTGTTTTTTAAATTTACCAAAATGCTTGGAAATATATAAATTAGTGAAATGTACTAAAATAGCTAAACGATACTCCAAATACCAAAAATATTTGAAATATTTATTGATTTTTTGTCCAAATATTTAAGATAAACCAATTTTATGTTAAGTTTAAGTATTTTGGCATTCATTTTTAAAATTTATATGTTATAGATTATTTTACTTTTAGATTTTGAAAAATTTAAAGTATATATGATTTTTATTCTTTAAAATAAAATTAAATAGGTTATCCGAACTTGCAAAGATTCGAACCAAATCGCAAAGATGTAAATCAAACAGAATCTAGACCGAAACAAATGGTATCCAAATGTCTATCCCTAATCAAATGTAAATAAAGTTATTGATAGAAAATATGTATTTAAATACAACATAATTTAAAAGGTTCACTTTGCGCATGGCACATGTTATCATCTAGTATTATATATAGTAGGTAATATCCGTTCTTTGCACAGGTGAAACTGATCTAAAGAAAATAACATTATATAACAGTACTTGAAATACATTTTCTTACATGATAGTATGAAAATATCATGATTTTTGAGCTCCTCAACTCCATTTAAACATTTCTGGAAATTTTGATCATCTATGAAAATATGATATAACATTTTCATTTTAAGGCAGTGGGTACCACTCAATAATGATCAGTTTAACTCTCTCTTCTAAAACTCGGGCGCCTAACCGCCTAGGCGCCCGTCTAGTCGCCAATCGGACACTTCCCGCCCCGACTTTAGTATAATCGGGAGAAAAATCGGCACTCATTTGATCGGCCCATATAGACGATTAATCGGCCCATTAAACCGATTAATCGGCCCAGCTTTTGAAGCCCATATATCTTTGTCGGGAAAAGGGCCTATTCCTACCCGAACAATTTCAGTCGTGCCAAATACAATCCGAACAAACATCCAGTGCCAAATACGACCTGAACTACGTTATAATGCAAAAATACTACCTGAACTTTTTAAAACGTGCCTAAGCCTACATTGACCGTAACAGAAGTTAGTCAACCGTTAAAATGATAAACCGACGTCGGGTCTATTCCTACCCAAACAATTTCAATCGTGCCAAATACAACCCGAACAAACATCCAGTGCTAAATACGACCTGAACTACATTATAATTCAAAAATACTACCTGAACTTTTTAAAATGTGCCTAAACCTACATTGACCGTAACAGAAGTTAGTCAACCGTTAAAATGATAAAACGATGTCGTTTCGATTTCATTATTTTTTTAAAAATATGAACATTCCGGGATTCGAACTCGGGCCTTGCCACTATTTAAAACAGATATATCAACCACTAGACTAAAGCAATTTTTTTACTTTTTCATCTTCTCTAATTAAAACTTTGCTTATTATTATTTTTGATTCTTATTAATATATTAACATATATAATAAACTTATAAATACTATAATATAAATAATAAAATATTTATAATTATACAAAATTAAATATATTCATGTTTTGAAACTATTTACAAAATGTCCATATATAAACTATTTTAAAATTTTAAAACTTGAAAGTTAATTTCTTTTGTTTCTTAAAATTAATATAAGCTGAATATACTTTACCAAAATAAAATAAATTACCATTAAGTTTTATTTTTAAAATAATTTATATATGGACATTTTGTAAATAGTTGAAAACATGAAATATATTTAATTTTGTATGATTATAAATATTTTATTTTTTATATTTTAGTATAATATAATTTTATTGAAGATATAATAATTACAAAATATGTTAATATATTTATAAGAATCAAAAATAATAATAACAAAAGTTTTAATTAGAGAAGATTAAAAAGTATACTAGCATATATAATTGCAAATTTCTAATAATTTTTTTAAAAAAATGCTTTAGTCTAGTGGTTGATGTGTATGTTTTAG
>CAKOAT010356265.1:98358-186300 GCA_932364175.1 Eruca vesicaria subsp. sativa
CCCTTTTCCCGACGTCGATTTATCATTTTAACGGTTGACTAACTTATGTTACGGTCAATGTAGGTTTAGGCACGTTTTAAAAAGTTCAGGTAGTATTTTTGCATTATAACGTAGTTCAGGTCGTATTTGGCACTGGATGTTTGTTCGGGTTGTATTTGGCACGATTGAAATTGTTCGGGTAGGAATATGCCCTTTTCCCTATCTTTGTCTATGATTTAACTTATGAAACCTTGGTGTAGCTATATATAGAGTAGGATCTGGCACATATTTTCCTATCTAGCCGATGTGGGACTTCAACATCGAGTAGCTAAAGCGAAAATAAGAAATAGCAGCAGGGTAGAATCGAAACCGGGTTGCTTAGGGTAAGATCAAGCGCATGAACCACTAGGATACAGTAGACTTGTTGCAATATTTCGCATATGTTAGTATTTAATATGAAATATTTGTATAATAAAATAGAAAATTAGGCCTCGATTAATCCCCGATTAATCTCCGATTTTTTGTCTAGGCGCTAGGCTCAACCCGAACGCCCGACTAGCGCCTAGCGAGTTCTTAAACATTGGTTTAACTTATTTAGAAGCAATCATGCTTGTTACTTCCTTAGTGGCTTCGGATCATATTTTAATATTGATTTAAGATGCTTGAGGATATTTCTAAAATAAATGATTATGATTTATGTGTTATTTAATAGCATATGTTGATGAAGAGATCAATAAAAATCAACGTATGTATGCATTTTTTTTTATGGAAACTATTAAATATCAAATAAGTCTGCATAGAATATAATGAGAATCTATAAAGAAAAAGAAATCATGAGGCCATATTAATATTAGTATAATATGTCATATGAGTACCAATGGCTATAATCCCTTATATATTAATCATGGAATATTACAACATTTAAGTGTAGACACTGTCATCACCAAGATGTTTCTCAAAATCCTTAGAAAATATATTGGTCATCTAACTATATATTATAATTTTTATTAAAAACTATCAAATTGATTAATAATGCATAAAAGAATCTTCTCACTTCTTTTCTTAAATAAAAAACTAAAAAATTACCTAATATGATTAATATATATATATGAAAATTAAAGACTTTTAATAATAAAGATTTGATAATATTTTTTGTATCCTCCATCCTTTTTTAAAAAATTATATTAGTAAAGAAATTAAACAATTACATTAATCATATTATAAAAAATCTAGATTTTTTTCTTATATGTTATATTTTTAATTTTATAAAATGACAATAAATTACTAAAACCGTTAAAAGTCTTACAATGAAAATTTTGTGAACAAGAGTTTTATTTTTTTCTTATAAAAAGATACAAATAATCATAAAACCATATGAATATTAAGTATCATTTAAGAAATGTTAAGATTAATATATGTATATACTTAAAAGTCGTATTAAACTATATACCATATAAATACATATATGGTAATCTCAAAATTTCATTGAAAATTTATTGTAACCTGAATATTTAAATTTTGAAATTTGCATTGAATTATTTAAAACGATTCTAAATTACTAAGAATATAAAAAATCTTACACTGAAAATTTTGTGATTAATGATTTTTTTTGTTACACTAAATATAAAAATGGTAATAAAATTCTATGATTATGAACTAAGAAGTTTCAATTAGATATTCTTATTAAATATACTATATATCTATTTAATTTGAATTTAATTTTATATCATATAAAATAAATAAAATGATTGTTTTGATTTATTTACTTTGATTTATGTGCTTACTCTAATTTAATTAAGTATATAATATTCACTCGATTCACTATTATAAAATATGTTTATTATTACATAATATGTAAATGGCCATAAAATAAATAATAACATTTGAAACTAATTTATATGCATAATGTTCATCCCGCGTGATGTGCATGTTTCTGTTAATGTATTATTGCCGAAATATTCTCTCAATCGATCGAATCTCATGTTTTCCGAAAAAGCTTGCATGAAATTAAAAAAAAAGACATAAAAAATGTGAGCTAACGTAAATGTTATTGTAAGCACACATATTGTAGATTTAAACAGTTGGAGATCAACCAAAACCTTAATTCTCTTTTAGATTACAAGTCAGCACGTTCAATGTTTGTTATTTATATATACAGTAAACGAGTGGATTAATTGTCTAATATAGTTTATAATATATTTCGCATTAGAATATATAAATTTTCACAACTAATTTAATATAATTTATTTAGTTGTCTAATATATCAGATAATTGTATATTTAAATTTAATTTTTAAATAAAAATAATTTTATAAAAATTTAAGTTAAATTTAAAATTATAATTATGTTTTTCTGCCAGCAAAAAAAAATTAACATAATTTTATTATGTTTAAAATAAAATTATTTATTACGATATGAGATATATATATATATATATTTACATATATTAACATATATAAACACCTATTAAAATAAAATTATTTATTCATATGATTTTATAATCATTGTAACTTATTATAGAAAAAAAATTTAGACCATGATCACAAAAGTTTATGTGAGAATTTTAAACATTTTTAGTAATTTATACTCGTTTTGAAAATAGCAAAATACAACATATATAAAAAAAAATTTATTATATGATTAGTGTAGTTGTGTAAGTTATTTTAATAATAAAAAATAAACCAAAATGATATAAAGTATACAGATTGTTAAAAAATCTTTATTATTTAAAATCATTAATAGTCATATATATCTTAATCACATTACGTAATTCCATAAATTTTATTTAAGGAAAGAATATATAGGAGATTTAGTTTGATATGTTATTTAGTTTGATATGTCTTATATGAAACCAACGGAGTTTATTTTAAAACTATGTTTAATATGAGGTGTTTTAGAATTTTTCTAAGTAGAATTTCATAGAGAACTGCCACATAAGATATGATTTTTTTAATTAGTACAAACTTAAGGTTATATTTTTTTAAATGATTTTGAATTAATATATAGGGGATTTGGTGTGTGCATTTAAACCAAATGATTATTCTTATTTATTAACAATCATTTTATGGTAAATAAATCAACACAATTCATTTTTTCCATCATATATTATATACAGTTAAATTTAAATAACATTAACAATATCTACAATATATTTAAAATATGGATGTTTAGTAAATGAATTTTCTCATTATAAGGTTTTATGATTATCAATCTATTTTTATAACAAAATTTTAAACTATTAAAAATTGAATGCAAATTTTAAAATTAAAATATTAGATTCTCAATATTTTCAATGGAAATATAAAATATAAATATTTATTTTATATGGTATGTAATTTAATTTAAATTATATATATATATGTATTAAATCTAACATATTAAATAAGACGTCTTACTCATGTATTTTATAATTATTTGTATAAATAAATAAATTATTTTAAGAATATTTTTTCTTAGGATTTGTAGAAAGGAAATATATATTAAACACCTTTATTTTGTAAAAAAAAATTAAACAACATTTAAAATTAATATTTTATAATTCGTTTTTATTGCTTTAAATTATTTGTAGATTTAAACCATAGGCCTGATTATTATTGATAAAAAAATGCTTCAAGCACCCTATAATGACAATACAAACTTCATTAAATGACTAAGAAACATTAAAATATATATAAGCGAGAAGAATAACAAATAATAAGTTAGTACAAAAATTAATTAGTACTTATGAAAGTGTATGATGTTATCATTGACTTGATTAATCTTATTTAACTTTCAAAAAAAAATTCCACTCTAATTTTTATTTCGGATTGAATTCGGTTTAAATTTTTAAATATGATATATTTTTTCTAATACTAAATACAAATATTAACCAGAATTTATGTGGAAAAACAAGTTCTTAATTCTTAGATAAATCTTATATAAATATGCAAAAGGAATGCTAAAACTATAACAAATGATTTATGATTTTTATGTTTTATATAAAATTAAAACATCAAACAAAAGCCGTGCAACACACGGATCCATATCTAGTGGTATATGTAAAGTGCTCTTGAATTGTGTTAAACATAATTTAGAACGCAAAGAGATATGACACATATGATTGAGATTATTTTTAATTAATACTCCCTCCGTTTCACTTTATTTGTCATTCTAAGTTTTTGCACACAGATTAAGGAAATATTTAATTTTACATATTTCCAAGATAAAAACACAATTACCTATACACCTAATAGAAAAATAGAATATTATATAAAACTAATAAATTTTGCCTCGAAACTTTAAAACGACACTTAATTTGTGACAAAAAAAATAAGTCTAGAATGATATATATTTTGAAACGGAGGGAATATAAATTGAAGGTTGCAATTTTTTAAATGATCCCAAATAATATATAGGGGATATATATATGTTTCCCGAGAGGATAATTTAGGAATTACTACACAAGATTTTTGATAAAGAAAGTCCATAATGCTTTCTGGCCTTAATTCATATGATTCTTATATAAAAACGTACCCGTTATTTCTCTTCTAGGGAATGCTATGCTCTCACATAGCTCCCAACTTTCTTCGGGAGTAAGGATTTTTGGTCTAAAGGGAAAACATGTTGGGTCTGCATGCAAACCAACACCTTCATCGCGTGAAGTAAGAATCAGCTTCCAACCTGCAATTATAATTCTTTTCATATCAGGGACTTAGAATCATTTTTGAAATAGATGTGGGGAGTAGGTAAGTAATGTATGAACAATTAGAGAGCTCACCTTTTTCTTGGGGGAAAACGTCTTTTATTATATCCCAGTCTTCGTTTTTCCATACATCATCCATGACAATTAAATATTTAGATGTTTCCAACAAATGAAAGATCTTAGCCTGGAGTGTACCCTCATTCATTTGTTCGATGCCCGTGTCATATGGTTTAAGGTCTTGCAATAACTTTTGCCAAATATCCTTCTTCTTAAAATCTTGAGAAACACAGATCCATGCGAATCCATGGAAATGACTTCGAACAATGTCATGATGAAAAACTTGTCTCGCAAGAGTGGTTTTCCCAATACCACCCATCCCAGATATGGAAACTACTTGGATGTTATCATTCCCCACCAAATGACCAACCAATTCATTAACACTATCTTCCACCCCAACAAGATCCTTTTGAGATGCCTTTGGATATGTTTGTCGGATCTCCCTTTGTCTCTCTTGTAGAGACGGTGATCTGTAGATCATTTGTTGTATTCCAAAGCTCTGCATTTCCTCAACAACCTTGGACATTCTCTTAGTTATGCCTTCAATGTCCATAGAGATACTTCGGCGATCCACTAAGAAACAAGCAAGTCTTTTCAGACGCCTCTTGATCCCTTTTTGGTTCCCACTAGATTCTTTCAAAAGAAAGGAATCAATTATATCTTCAGCATCAAAAACAATGTCTTTGACATCTTCCAAGAAGGTTTTAACTACTTCGTTCTCATATTTCTTGGCATCAGCATCTTTCAACAATGACTGTAACATTCTCATCTGACGTTTTAGATCAGCAACTTGCTCATGAACTCCCTGCAATCTCTCAGATTCTCGACTCAGGAGATCCCAGAGTTTCTCCACTCCAAACGACACAACTCCCTCAGCCATCGCTACTCTCCTGTTCCACCGTCAACACATAAGCCAACAAAAAAAAAGTATAAACTTGTCCTAAGATTTAAAACCGTTTATGAGACTGCTTGCTTGGTCAGAGGAAGTTTACTTAACGTACTTTTATTCAAACAATTTATAACAAGATTTGGTTAAGTACTTTAAGTTCGTAAAACAAGATTTGTAAAAATCCAACGAATTTTTTGTTTTCTAAATCAGATTCAACCACAACAGAGTCTAAAAGACAGATCAAAAGCACGTTAAACAGAAAAAATAATGATGTAAGAACACAAATTACCTTTCATGAAACAGCTCTGCAACTTGCTTAGCTACGTTCTTTGGAAGAAGAGATATGAGTGGCAATGAAAGAGTAGACTCCAAGTCAATCTTACCGACAGTCTATGACTACTGCCATCGTGTGGTTCTAATTTTGAATAAAAGAAAAATAGGAGTTTTTTTAGTCTTTGGAGATAATGATTTTTGGCAAGGCAAATAATGCGTTTGCTTTAGGGGCCACTCGAAACATTAGCTAATTCTCCCTTATAATTATTTTTGGTAAAAAATATCTCACTTATTTTCAACTTTCAAAATATAATCCATTAATATTTTAAAACTATATTTTTGTTAGAAAATTAATTACTTGGAAAAAATGGTTATTTAGATCAAGTTGTTAGATTAGATCATGTAGTATAACACCATACAAACTAGAGTTTAGATACTATAATCCTCGAGTCAATGATAGGCATATGAATGGACTGTGGCCAAGTTCTTATGGTTCTACATGGTAACAATATATTAAGTAGACGCTGAGATTTGGATTAAGTAGAGAATGGAAATTTTATTAGATAGGTACATCTTTTTATCCTTGACTAAAAGAAGTTGTACATATCTTGTTGTCTATCAGAGCTATGAATCTCTCTTGACACTTTTAAGCTTTGTTGTTTGCAATGGTAATGCTGATATCAATCTTTGGTAATCTTCTTGGCAGCTACTTGATGAGTTTAGAAGGGTTTTTGTATTCTCCTTGTGAGTTTCATGGTAGAGCTCCTCAATCAGATTAGAAGGGTTTTGTATTCTTCCAGCAACTTCGAGATGTCATCCATCCGCAACTGAGAATAGCAAAATATAAAAGTTGACATGTCAGAGAGAGCATGTGCGGAAAGCTAATAACATGAAAGTATGCAGCAATACCTCGGAAGAATTTTTGATATGATAAAACGTAAAGGTCTTCTTTCCAAAATCAGCAGATGTTAAGTTGCTTTGTGCTCTGATAGATACCCGCCACAGCCACAACAATGAAAATAAACATGTGTGAAGGAAAGGAAGAAACAAATGTGAAATTTCAAAACATGTAATAGTTATCAGAGGGGGTACAAAACAATGCATTCACAATCAACTTTATATGAGGATTTCACAACATTAATGAGTTTCAAGGGCTTTTAAATAAGAACAGTATCGATAATGAGTTCTCTATGTCACTCCTAAACTCTCACGAGATTTATCTAAATTACTTCAATGGCATGAGGTGATCCTAGGGTAATCAAGGAACCACCATTCAAATTGACATACATAGATAATCTACATAAACAAGAGGTGAGACTGAAATAGTTGGAATGGGTAAGAACTCACGTGTATTTTCGGCTTATAAGTCGCTGATAATCCCGAAGCAAGGAACTAAGCTCTTTTAATTGCAAAGTCTCTGGAGTGGACTCTTTCCTATGTTGACGAAGTGCTAGAGCTGCCATCTTTTCATTGGGACGCATTTTCAGTACAAGAATAACACAATCACACATCATATAATAGACAAGAGGAAAGATAACCTGAACAATGGAGGATTGATTAACTAAATCTCCCTCAATCAATCTAGTTCCTAACTCAACGAACTCTTGATCTTCTGACTCCTCGGGGATTTGAAGGCGTAGCCTTGATGAAACAGAGATTCCCATTTTCTTTTGCAGTTCAGCGATAGTGGATCCCTCTTGTCCCCTTTCCTGCTGTGGATCTCTCTCAATGTTAAAACACGTTGAAAAGTTAATTTAACTACATAAGATGACAAGCAGGAACGTCAGTTACCGTATCCAGTTCTCCCTCTGACTCCTTAGTTTCAGGGGGGTTTCCAAGTTGAGGTACAGAAGACCTCTTGGCTATCGGATCATCTGAGAAATGAAAGGGTAACTGTGAGGTTGTGATGGAAGAGTACAAGTTTTGAGTTAGATCCCTATATAGAGTTCCACATCCATTTTCAGAAGGCTAAACAGTTCAGTAAATTCAATCAGATGTGTAAAACTTCAAAATTTTCAATACAAACGATAAAGAAACAAAAAGAGTACGCTAGATTGCTACCAAGGTTAGTTCGTCTAAAAACTTTCGAACGATAAGAACTGATGATGAATGGACACAGAATGTTAGCTAAGTTGGAGGTAAAACATGAGTACGAGTAAGAGTAAGATACCTTCAGGAACTAGCCACCAAAGATCACCGAAGGTAGATTTTCCATCGAAACCACCAATTAAAAGATGACGAGCTCCAATACTAGTCATGGTATGATAAGCTCGAGGAGGAGGAGGCTCATCATTGCTTATTGGTAAGCGCTTCCACTGTGCAGTTACTGGAATGTGAAAATAAAAATTAGCAACAGCAAGAAAAAAATGATTAATTACATCACAGTTTTATCATCTCACTAGATTGTACAACTGTAAATTACTGAGGTGGATTTCTTGGATTTGGAGTATTTTTTTTAGCAGAGGAGATGAAGCTTATGAAACGAGTGAGCAATACCTCTGTCTAAAATTATAGTGTCATTATAATAGACATCATAACGACTCAGCCATCCACCAGTTCCATGTCCACCAAATAACAGAAGCTGCATACAAGAAAATTAATGATGTGAGTGATGTATGTCATGCGAAGCTATTCATACACAAAAGAGCAAATGGGAACAGAAAAAAGACATACATAATGTCCTCCGGATGTAACTGTATGACCACATCGAGCTGATGGTGCTTGGCCAGGAAGCTTGAGTTGTGTCCATCCAGGTGTTTCACGTTCTTTCTTGCACAACAAATAAAACCCCACAAAAAGATCAGCAAACAGAACATAAGAAAGTAATCCTACATAATTCGATACAATTTTAAATGTAACTAAGGATAAACCTTCATCTATTAGACCCTTCAAAGCCCACAGATCACCCATGATAGGGCCACCACCTCCTGTCAAAGATAACCATATCACACACCATAGTCTCAGTTTAGTTGTCATCAGCTCATGCAAAACAAAGTTTTCGGTCCTGGTATACCTCGGCCACCAAAAACAAGTAACCGTTTCTCAACCATGGTAGCTGTATGACCACATCTAGGAGGTGGCAACGACCCCGAAACCGAAAGTTCCATCCATTCAAGGGACACTAATGGACACAAAGAAAGTTGACACTGTCAGGAACTAAAAAACAGTTTTATTAAAAAACTGAAGTAGAAGAGAGATATAAAATTTTACTTGTGTCCATAACATATACATCTGACAGCCATTTTTTACCATCCCAGCCGCCACACCTGCCATGATCATAGGTTAAGCCAATCCATGCAACAAAGCTGATGACGTCTAAAATTTGGATACTCACAACACAATTTTCTGGTTGCCAATAGCAGCGGCAGCAGAAAAATCACGAGGCGTAGGTAAGTCGCCAAAGCTGGTTAGCTCAGACCACTGCCATATATCTACAGAAAATGATAGCAGACGTCTTAGAAGAGTGCCAAAGCAGAGTATTAAAAAGTCCCAGGCATGTGTCTAGCTTACACACATACCTGTATCTAGAACCCAGAAGTCACCCAACCTGTAATTTGATTTTATAAAAATAAGCTATTCCTCGACCGGTGAAAATAGAATGTAAAAAAAAAAACACTAGAACATAATAGTGCGCATACCTCTTGCCACCAGAACGTCCACCAAAGATGAACATATGACAATCAATAGTGATGGCAACATGAAAGGCGCGAGGTGTAGGACCAACTTTTCCTTCAGACACGCTGCCAGTACATTCTGGCTCAAACCATAGTTTGTTTTCTAGTCGACAAGACAAAGAAGAAACAATCATAAGACCACTAATCTCACTGATACTTAAAACAAGGCCAAGGGGAATAAAGAAAAAGAGTATCTATCTGATTCATCCTCAACACCGAATCTAATAATCTTCATAAGACAACCAATTATCAGGTGAAGTAATTATCTTTGATGTAAGTATCAGCCTAACTAAGCTTAACAGTTAGTAAACTACCAGAATCTCACTAGTCTTTCGTTACAAGCCAAGACAGTAACTCATAAGAAACCAAAAAAGCATCTTCCTTTGAATTAAGGAATCAATAATCCTAGGCTGAAGTATGATTTACCAATGTCATAAACAATTATGTCGTTGAGGAACTTCTTGTCGACAAGACCGCCGAACACCACGACCATAGATTTTCCGACATTGACAGCTGTATGTCCACTGATGAACACCAAAAAAATCATCAGCTGTAATTATAAATCGGAAACTGAAGCGAGGAGAAGTAATTAATTTTACCTCCTAGGCTGTGGAGGAGTTCCGGTGAAATCGGAAGAGGAAGCTTTAACCCAGTGATGCATTACGGTGGCGACGGTGTCGGAAAACGCACGGATCACCGCGTTTTGAATTCGCTTCAAGTAGACACTTCTTCTCCTCTTAAAGTCAAAAACAAAATTTGCAGAGATCGAAAGGTCTCTTGTTTGGTAGAGCCCGGTTTGGTAGTGAAAGACACATTTACAGAACTGGTTTGAATTAACCGGTTTATCGCGTTACTTTAAAAATTTGGAAAACTCAGATTCGGTTCGGTTTGGTTCGGTCTGGTCTGGGATCTATCATGAAGATACTTTCTTTAATCTTCTGAGGTGTATATATATATGAATGATTGCATTGCGCCATTGATATATTATGAATTATGATGATGTTTCCTTTTGTAAAAAAACTTTTACTATTGGTATATGCTATATTCTTCTCTAGTGATTCTCATGTGATGATATTTGTGTAACGTTTTGGACTCATCCTCAACTCAAGAAAAAAAACTTTTTCGGTTACGAGTATGAATCTGACAAGTGACAACACAAACATATTTATAAAGAAAAAAATCTTCTTTTATTTTTTTGGCTCTCAAATATATTTATTTATGGAAAGAAGATAGTACAATAATTGAGAAAGTGATGAGAGATACAACTTTCTTTCTGCTGCATTACAGTATGCATATGAAGGCGACGGACAAGAGACGGAGGTCCCATTAAAATATCTGACATCACTACACGTGGCGAACTACGCTCCGTCCCCTAATGAACTCCGTGCGATATTTATTTTATTTATTTATTTAGATTTTATTCTTTTTAAGCTTTTCCTTCTCTTTGCTTCCTCACTCTCTCTCTCTCAAGTTGTATGCAAAATGGTTTACACGATTTCAGGCGTACGTTTCCCTCATCTCTCATCGATCAAGAAGAACTCGTCTCTCTCAAGTTTCAACGACGATCGGAGAACCAACGCTGTTTCTTTCTCTCTGAGGAAAGATACTCGTTCCTCTGGTACTTTACCATCTCTTCTTTCCTTAGACTGCACACGTTTCGAGATTTGGTGATTTTTCATGGAGTCAATGTTTATGTTCTGTGATTTGTTGCAGGAGTACATGAGATTAGCTTTAAAATTTGAATTTGAATTTTTTTCTATTTGTTTTCTTTAGGGAAGATCTTTGCTCGGAAGCCATCTTATGATTCTGAATCTTCTTCACTAGCTACCACTGCGTCTGACAAAGTAGAACCTTCGGAAACTGTCTCTGAAGTAACTCAGGTTTGTTGTTTTTTTTGTCTGTCTACTTGGTTATGTAACTATGTATTAAACCTCTGTTGTCTGGTTTATGTGTTATTGTGTTAATCCTTCTGTTTCTTTTTTTTAATGAACCGTTGATGATTGTGTGAAGGTTCTTTTTCATGTTCTGTTTTTGCTGGGTGGTGGCATTTTAGCGACGGAAAAAAAAAACACTTCTACTGGATCCGATGTTAATGTCTTTGGTCCTGGTGCTCTGTTTTGGCATAGCTTTCTGTTTAATGTACGCAGATGCATTATCATGAATCAAACATCCTCTGTGTTTTAGTTTTCTCTGTTCACTGCTAGATAGAGTGTATGTATGATCACATATGAAGATATGTCTTAAAATGAAATTCGAGTTATGGATCGTTCCTACTATTTTATTTCCTGCTCCATTACGTATGCATCTGTTATTTTATTTAAGAAAATCTTATAAACCGTATTTGGTTCGTGAATGATACTCTTCTATCAAGTGCATTTACATGCTCATGATATAATACATCTCCCCTTTTATATACAGGAACTTGACGATGTAGATGCCCAGATAATTGAGATAGAGGGACAAGAACAAACTTCTGCACTTTCAACATCTGGAGACCAGAGTTATAAAGCAGATATTTCAACTATGTCAGAGTCTCTCGACCAAGGAGTTGTACAGAGGAGGATTCCACCTCCTGGAGATGGGAAGAAAATATATGACATTGATCCTATGTTGAAGAGTTATGATGGTCATCTTGATTATCGGTAAACT
The DNA here is from genome assembly GCA_932364175.1 of Eruca vesicaria subsp. sativa. NCBI lineage: Eukaryota > Viridiplantae > Streptophyta > Magnoliopsida > Brassicales > Brassicaceae > Eruca > Eruca vesicaria. The sequence continues at coordinate 110,560 of CAKOAT010356265.1, forward strand.
ATCTATTATGTATGTTTACTTTTTTTCTCAAAGGGTAGAAGTCTCTTATCCTTGTTTTCTTCATCAAACTATTACACACTGAGTTTAGCTTTCGTGGACCGGACATGTTTTCTTGTCATATCTTGATATTGATCCTTCTCCTGGCTTAAAAGAACTTGTGTTTCTATTCTTTGGTATATTCTAATTTCGCAGCATGTCGTTGTAGATATGGGCAGTACATAAAATTGCGTCAAGAAATCGACAAGAATGAAGGTGGATTAGAGGCATTTTCTCGTGGTTACGAAATATTTGGTTTCACTCGAAGGTAGACATCATTTTAATATATTCAAGTGCTGTTTCAATAGCTTTAGTAGTTCCTGTTACTGAATCTTCAGCACGCTCACGGTAAAATTTTAGTAAATACTCTTCAGATAGTTGGTATTGCAGTTGCTAATTATTATTCGCTGCTTTGCTAGCGCTACTGGTATCACTTACCGGGAATGGGCACCAGGAGCTAAGGTTTGTCTTATCTCGATTCTCAACCTAAAAGAATTTGCCTTCATTTGTCAAAAATAACTTTTCATACCTGAAGAGGATGAAATTATGTAGAATCATATTCTCATGTTCAATCCGGTTGATCGTGTGATGTACACGTATTGCCAAACATACTCAAATTTTTGTGGTAGTAAAATTTATCAGTGAGCTGTTAGGTTCCAGATTTCAAAACTGGTCAAATGATTTTGTATATAGCATAAAGTATGAACGATATGTGCTCACAGCTTACTATGCAACATCTCATGTATGAAAGTAGAGTAGAACCCTGTTGTTGTGACATTCGTTTTGTCCTTTGAATATATTCTAGTTACTGTTTTCCTAACAAGTTGTTGGTTGATTTTTCCTTCGCAGGCAGCATCACTGATTGGTGATTTTAATAACTGGAACTCTAAAGCTGATGTCATGACTCGGGTATGCTGTTACTTTTAACTTCCATTTGAGCTGATAGTCAAGTTAGTAGTTAAATTTTACTACAAAATATCTTGTTGGAAGCATGCTTTGTTCTGTTATCAGTCTTTTCCTTTCTGGAATTTTGATCTAATATAGTCCCGTTCACTGAAATATTGAGCAGAACGAGTATGGTGTGTGGGAAATATTTCTGCCGAATAATGCTGATGGCTCCTCAGCAATTCCTCATGGCTCCCGCGTGAAGGTATCATGTTAATAGTTTTCAAGTCACTGGTCAGATGTGTAACATTTTCGTCCATTACAAGTTTACAACTTACTGCTGCTGCGCATTCTCTAAATCAGTTTCAGGAGAAAATCCACATCGTTTTCCTTGTTTTTTTGCAGTTGTGAGAAAATGTAGAAAGAAATATCTTATTATACAACAGACAACTAGACAGCTTATATTCCAAGTGAACTTGTAGAGTGGTGATTTTTAGTGCATTTCTAATGATCTCATGCAAATATACAAATATTGGAAGACAATTAGTAGTGTGTTACATGTATCCTTTTCGAATAGCATACAAAGTGTTCACCTGTGTAACTCTATCCCATAACTTTTGTTTTATTTCATGTTTTGATAGATTCGCATGGATACCCCAACTGGTATTAAAGACTCCATTCCAGCTTGGATCAAGTACTCTGTTCAGCCACCAGGGGAGATCCCATACAATGGAGTATATTATGACCCTGCTGAGGAGGTAACTCACTTCACCTTCTCATTTGTTTTAGTGTTTTTGTAGAGATGATCTAAACTCTTCAAGTTGTAGATATCCAATAAAGAACATTATATTTTGTATTTAACTCATAACTGGTTTCCAGCATCAACGATGTGTATATGTGGTTTGATATATTTCTCTACCTTTTTTTCTGGTCCTGTGATTTCGCCAAGTCCTAAAGAGTACTCCATTGTTTCAGGACAAATATGTATTCAAACATCCTCGTCCAAGGAAGCCAACATCACTGCGTATATATGAATCACATGTTGGAATGAGTAGTACGGTCCGTTTCTTTCCTCTTTTCTTGGAATGATAATCACTACAATAAGTATTAAAATATCACTGATAGAGTTGGAGATGCAGACTGCATAAGCTACATTTAACAGGACAAATCTTGTAGGTGCTTGACTTTGTTGCTTGTTGAAGATAGTGAAATTAGGCATTTAAAGAGAATTTTTTAGTCCTTTTGAACAAGATGACTCTTATTGTTTGGCAGAGTCATTTTAGAGAATGTATAGTTTCAATATAAGGACGCAAAAGAAAATTTGAGAGTTCTTTCTCGTTTCAACTACACTTTTGACAATATGATAATAGGTAACTTTATCTTTTATGCAGGAACCAATGATAAATACATATGCTAACTTTAGAGATGATGTACTTCCCCGTATAAAAAAGCTAGGCTATAATGCAGTTCAGATTATGGCCATTCAAGAGCATTCCTACTATGCCAGCTTTGGGTATCTATCCGAGATATATCTTGTCTATTTACCTATTATCCAACACAGTCCTGTTATAACCTTTTGTTCAGCTGATGATTGAGAATGTGACTTCTCTACATGCAATGCAGGTATCATGTGACAAACTTTTTCGCTCCTAGTAGCCGCTTTGGAACACCTGATGACCTTAAATCTTTGATAGACAAAGCTCACGAGCTGGGTCTGGTTGTTCTGATGGATATTGTGCACAGGTATTGCCCTCCCGTTAATACTTCTCCAGAATCATCTTACATCAGATACTTAGTTCTGCCCTGGAATCAATTACAAAGTACTTTTACATGAATAATCACCATTGTCTTAAATTAAACCAGCCATGCATCAAAGAACACACTGGATGGCCTGGACATGTTTGATGGCACTGATGGTCAATATTTCCACTCTGGAGAGCGGGGTTACCATTGGATGTGGGATTCTCGTCTTTTCAATTACGGAAGCTGGGAGGTATCTCTCTGAGTCGATATTGTAATATTAAGGGGAAATCATCGGTCGACCACAACATTGGTAGATACGTCAGTCTCGGAATTAACTTATTTTCCTTGTCAATGTAGGTGCTTCGTTATCTTCTGTCCAACGCGAGATGGTGGCTGGAAGAATACAAGTTTGATGGGTTCAGATTTGATGGCGTGACTTCCATGATGTACACTCATCATGGACTGCAGGTGATACTTATGCATGGGATTTTTTGTTAGGTTTATATGATAGTAACTACCTATTACATCAGTATCGTACAAATATGCTGATGCCAAATTTATGGCTTTCTGCTAGCTAACTGCTCTTGTTTGTGATAGGTGGAATTTACTGGGAATTACAATGAGTACTTTGGATACTCAACTGATGTTGACGCTGTGGTCTATCTAATGCTGGTGAATGATATGATTCATGGGCTATACCCTGAGGCTATTGTTGTCGGCGAAGATGTAAGTCTTGCACCTACGTTTAGTGAAAACTAAAGTATTCATCACCTCTCTTGCATTCTCTCAATTTGGTTTCGTTACAGGTTAGTGGGATGCCAGCTTTCTGCGTTCCTGTCCAAGACGGTGGTGTGGGTTTTGACTACCGTCTGCACATGGCAGTGGCTGATAAATGGATTGAGCTACTCAAGTATGTCCTCAGGAAATCTTGGGCTTTCAATATGAATAAAATATCAAATTGAACTGATTTCTTATGTTGTAATTTTATGTAGGAAGAGAGACGAGGACTGGCAGGTTGGTGATGTAGTTTTCACTCTTACCAACAGAAGATGGGGCGAAAAATGTGTCGTTTATGCGGAAAGTCATGATCAAGCTCTTGTTGGAGACAAAACGATTGCGTTCTGGCTCATGGACAAGGTACTAATAAGACAAACAGCATAACTAACATCTTACTGTCTTGGAACTCTTTAAGTCAGGTTGTAGTTTTTGACTCATTCTTTTGTCTTTTATCTGATTCTGTAGGACATGTATGATTTCATGGCGGTGGACAAACAGGCCACTCCACGTGTAGACCGTGGGATCGCCTTACACAAAATGATACGGCTCATTACAATGGGACTAGGTGGAGAAGGATACCTCAACTTCATGGGAAACGAATTTGGACACCCTGAATGGATCGACTTCCCAAGGACTGACCGACACCTTCCTGATGGCAGAGTCATCCCTGGGAACAACGGTAGTTATGACAAATGCAGGCGTAGGTTTGATCTGGGAGATGCAGAGTATCTTAGATACCATGGACTACAAGAGTTTGATCGGGCAATGCAACACCTCGAGGAGAAGTATGGTTTCATGACTTCAGAGCATCAGTACATATCCCGCAAGGATGAAGGAGACAGAGTTATTGTGTTTGAGAGAGGTAACTTGGTCTTTGTCTTCAACTTCCACTGGACCAACAGCTACTCTGACTACCGTATCGGTTGCTCTGTTCCTGGAAAGTACAAGATCGTTTTGGACTCGGATGGTTCTTTATTCGGTGGATTCAGTCGGCTAGATGACTCCGCCGAGTTCTTCACCTCCGTAAGTCCATTAACTAAACAAGAAGGAAAGATAAAAACTCCTCCCAAAGTCATTTCAGTAAAAAAAACTGTCAATATTGCTATGCAGGATGGAAGGTATGACGATAGGCCTTGTTCCTTAATGGTGTATGCGCCGTGCAGAACTGCTGTAGTTTATGCTGCAGTGGGTGGTAATGATGATTCTTCTCTGGTGCCCATAGGCCTTGTGCCTGACGATGTTTAGGAGCAAGAGAAGAACGTCTATGTTTGCCTATGTAAGCTTATTTGTACTACAAATATGTACTTATCTCCTTCTCCTTTAGTTTCAGTTGCAGAGTTTCACTTGCAGCATTATATTAACTTAAAAAATAGCTGCATCTCTACGATTACTCTAGCTCTATATGCTTTATCACAGATTGTACTTAGTGATATGAAACACTTAGTTCCAAAAAGATAAATTTTTAGAGAACTGTAACAGATAGAGGGAAAAGCCTTACGAAAAAGGAAGCTGGCAACAAAAGCCTTTTCTGTTTGTAAAACGAAAATTTGAATTTGGTTAAACACTGTTCAATGAAAAGCTTGTGTTGAGACACGGAGCTGATGTAGAACACTGGTTGGGGAAGACGATGAGGAAGATCTCAGGGCTTCGGCCAATGGTCCGCCCATGTGGTGGTGGTGGTTGGGAAGGGACCCTCCACCGCTCCACCAGCTCATGTTTTGCTGGTCCCTCCCATTGTTGTTGCTCCTAGCTTCCTCCTCTTCCTTGCCTGTAGACAGCTTCAGAGAAACGTCCGAGGAAGAGTTTACAGGCGTGGAGATGGAGAGACAAGTGGTTGAGCTCATTGGGCTTGAACTATTGTCGGCTTTAGAGCGAGGCCAGTCGTCGAAGAAGTGCCTCAAAGTGTGTCCTCCGTCTGAGCTGTTGTTACCAAACCCATTATGGGATTCGAATGGCCTCTTATTGTTGCTTCCTTGCTTCAACTCTGAACTGTTAACATAATCCACAACTCATGATTTGAGTCACAATAGGTGAAAGCAATCAACCCCATATAGAAAACCAGAGTAAGCAAAATAGTTAAGATGTTCCACAATTAGGCTCAACAACAAAAGAGTGGAACCCTTTACAATGTTTATAGGCTTTAAAAGCACCTTTTACGTTTTAAAGAAGTGATTAAATAGTTCATAGATTAGAGTATTATTATTTATGAGGTTTGTAACATGTGATGTGTGTGGATAGGGGGAGGTGGGTGCAGAAGAATCTAAAAGCTTTAACTTCTCTGCAAGATATGAGATACATATCGCCAGCTTTAACTAAGGTCCTACCATTTCACCACTGTGATGCTCTCTCTCTTCTATTTTTCTGTTTGAAAAGTCTCATACCTATCTTAAAAGAAAAGATTCTATCAAATCCAATGTTACCATTATCTCTCATTAGTAGATATTTTTCTTCACAAAGAAAAAAAACAAACAAACAACCCTGAAAATGATAAGGATGTGTCTCTCAATTTCAAACATTACCCCTCTCTCCACAACATTGCTTCACATTCAATGTAAGAACATTCAAACCCCAAAGCTGTGTTATGTTATGTCTAATGTGTAATCATCATCAGTTTCATAGTTGTCAAATATCAGTATATCATTAAGGTGAAAAATCAACTGCGTATTTGGATAAATTTTGCCTCATTAACATTCAAAAAAAAACAATCGTCTCAAGTCTCAACCAAAATCTTATTGACTTAAAACTAAAGAAAGAAAAGTCAACGTGTTTGATGCTTTGACCAACAAGATCAACAGCTCAAACAGACAACCAAAAAAAACAGTGTCTTTTTTTATTACCTTTGACTAAGGTTGAGAAGTTCAGAGGAAGAGTTAGAAGAACCAGAACCAGAGAAGAAGAAACAAGAAGATTCTCCTCGTCCCACTTCCTCACCACCGCCAAAAGCAAACAAAGATGCTGTTGCAGCAGCGGGTGCAGAAGCAGGAGCAATGGGAGCTGTGGTGGTGGTAGTGGCATTGACGTTAGGAGTTTCCACAGGCTTTCTTGAACGGTTGCGGCCACGGTGCATGTGGCGCTCGCAATACTTGTGGCCAGGGAAGACATCCCTTGAACATCTCCACTTCTTCCCATCAGTTCTCCTGCATCTCCCTGGCTCAGGATCCATTGCTCCCTTACCCATATACCCTGTTTTTTTTCCAAGTCATATCACACAGTTCAGTATCAAGAACAGAGACCCTAGTATACAACTTCAATTACAATCATAGATGTTAGAGCTCCAATAAGGGCACACCATTTTAAGGATGAGTCAAATATTTTTACTAGACAAAAGCAAGAACCCATCACATGCTTCTTCAAGATTTGCTAAAACAAGATAATATTAAAACCAAAGTCTGGATCTTGGGAACACAACTTCAACAACAACAAGGACAAATCCTACGCATTCCATTTATAAAAAAAGATTATTAAACTTTCTCTTCAAACAAGGTAGAAGTGATTATTTATAAAAATTAAAAAAGAGCATATTCTCATAAGATGAAATGAAACCAAGAAAGGAGAGAGAGATATGAACTCACAAGCAGGCTGGTAATGAGAGAGGTGTTGAAGAGGGTGGTGAAGAAAGTAGGAAGGAGATAGATGGAGAAGACTTTTCTTGATTGGCAAAAGAAGCTCTTGTGGAACAGCAGCCCCAGCCAACATGTACCTGTAGATCAGTGCCTGTAGTTCAAGCTCTTGCCACTGTGACCAGCTAAAGAAACTCCCCATCTCTACAAAAGAAAAAAATAAGACAAACCCACATCAAAATCAACAACACATATCACTAGTTTGACTATACTGAGTGAAAAGTCAAATCTCTTTGTTTCAGAAAGACTCACTGGGGAACCTGGGAGAAGAATCATGAGACAAAGAGGAGAGTTTAGAAGAGGTAGGTTCAGGGGAAAAGAGTGGGAGAGCAGTGGAAGTTGCAGTGTGGGATTGAGTCTGATCAAAGACATGTTTTGGTATCTTAGCTGCAGAAGGTTGTTCTTCTGACTCTGTCTGGCTTCTCCATTGTTTCAGCTGCAAATCCATGGGAGAGAGAGAGAGAGAGAGGAGAGTGTTGGCTGATTTTTGCTTTTTTCAACCTTTTTGTTTCCAGAGTCTGATTTTTATAGTTATATGGCAACAACAGCAAAGTGTTGTTGGAGTTGTGAAGAGCAAAAAGAAGAAAATAACAACTTTTTCCCCCTATTAGTCAGTTTCTGTAGTTGAGCTACTTCTGCAGAGAGAAGAGGATAGAGGTTTTTATTAGGGCAAGAGAAAAAGACTGAGACAAGACAGATGGGGGAGGAAACTATACAGTAATAACTTTATTAGTTGGGTTCATAAACCTTCGTTAATCTCAAGATTAATAGTAATATAAGTTAGAATAAAAAAAAAGTCAGGAAACCCAGAAAGAACCACTCTCTGCAAGATGAAGATGGAGAGGTAATAACCTGGAGTTTTTCTGTCTAGCTGCCTTGGAAATATCACTTGCATATTATCACCATTTAATAATTAACTCTTCATTTTAATTAATTTCTTGAGAAAAGATAAAGCTGCTGCGAGGAGATGTTTTTAATTAGTGACAAAATAATTAGAGTCCTTGATTCATTAATCAGATGTCTGAAACAGAAGTGATTCGTGTAAAAAATATTTAATGAGTGAGCGTTACGTCCTGATATATTTTGCATTTGGTGACAACAAAGCGAACACTACGTTAAATTTGAGTTAGTAAAAGTTACGTTAAATTCTTATTTTAATCATACGTCAACTGAAATGTACTTTCCACTCTCTTTTCTCTGGTGTTTGACCTTCAAATTATGTACTGTCGTCCATATCTTCTATTCTATCTATAGACTACGCTCTAGACTGTAACATTATTTAGTGGAATCGGTTGAACATTATCAAAACATGGTAGTATTATATAAAATAATTACTTCATGGAGCTAATGGCGAATGGAAGATAAACAGAATGGTCAGACCTTTCAGCAGAATAAAAATCAAAAACTCTTTTAATACCAAGAGGTTTAAGGCAGAACCTCGTAATCCCCCAAACCCGAAATTAAAATTAGTTTCATGGTAACGGTTATCGAACTGTGTACTTCTGAAACGATAGCTAGGAACCTTTCCAACATTGCCTATAAGATAACTTTGAGTTCCGAGTGAATCAAAACAAAAATCCTCATTTGTTTTGTAGCAGTTGGCTCCCATTTGAACTATGTCCTGAGTTGCTCTTTATGCACCGTAATGAAAAAAAAACAGCTGCTCTTGCCATTTTTGGAGGCAGAACCAACATCGTATGTTAAAAAGTTCAGCAGAAGTTTTGGTTTACTATATTTTATCAACGGGTTGACTTTGTTTTCTATTCATTTCTGTATACTATTCAAGTTATTTTGGGGGTTGATTTAGAGGCTTATAATCGGTTCAACTCAATGAAGTGGAGAGAGAGTAGTAACAATGAGTAAAGAGAAGCAAGTGGGCTGTGTCAGAAGTGGTAAAAGCATAAAAGTGAGTAGTAACAAGTGGGTGGTGAGGGTTATTTTGCTCTGTATGACTCATCTTTGATTTGACTACTCATAGTACTTCTCTCTTTTTCACTTTTACCCCCTCATTTCTCTGTTTTCTACATTACTAACCTCGTAATCTTTAACACTTCACTCACACCGTAACTTTTTGTTTATTTTTTGCTTGAATTTGGGAACGTAGTTCATTGGTGTTTGTTTTCTAATCTTGTATATACTTACTCTTCACTAGCGTTCGTTACATGTTCCGTTCTTACAATGTATCTGTTAAACGAGTTAATAATAATATGACAAACGGATACGTTTCATTGTATAAAACAAATCATGACAAGTAAAAGTTGGGGAGGGAAGAGTAGCTTTTCTCTTTTACGTTGGCAAGAGACGTTTGTTTATGTCATGCTTTCGTGTTAAATCTTCTATTGATTTAAGAAATTAGTGGTAGCTTTTTATATTTAAATTGACAAAACGAGATAGTATAGTACAATTAAATCTGAAACAAAATCGTAGTATATATAAATCTGAGAGGAACAATGACATAGAGAGAATAAGGAGCAAGAGGCAAAGAAGGAGGGCGAGAGAGAGTGTTCACATGTCCAAGTGAAGACAAATACGTTTTTCTGACACAATCTGTCGTGATACCGATTTTAATTTTTATAATATGTTTGTTGTATGAGAAAGAAACGTATCACTTTTCTGTAAAGAATAAAGTTTTTGTGTTGTAGACTTGTAGTATAACTTGTTTTCAAAACAAAGAAAAAGAAGACTTGTAGTATAATTTTTTTTTTCTTTGGACCCAATATTTTTTTTTGTTGTTGCTATATTATTACAAAACAGAAGGCTCAGATTCAGTTCACGTATGTCCTACATTTTTCTTTGGGCCCAACTTTTTTTTTTGTTGTAGTAAAAGGCAAGTCACGCCAGCACGCGAGGCCTCACGTGATTCCACGTGCTTTACTATCCCCTATTTATTTGCTTTTATTAGGTTTGGATATTCAGTTGGTTCCGGATAAAAACCATTCAGTTCCAGATATATTGGATAAATTCTTCTTATATCCAATAGATATTTATGAGATTTTGGTTCGGTTCCAGTTCGATTTCGTAAATCCAATAAGAATTCGAATCAATAAAGTGTTAATTTTATAAATATTTATTATATTTTAATATAAAAACACCATATATTTTTATAATAACAGAATAAATAAAACATAACGTGGTCTAGTGGTAAAATGTACTTAATCTTTGTATCTAACCTGAGTTCAAGTGGGTTTGATGTCATTTTATCTTATTTTAAAAAAATGAACTTGTTTTTTTGGATATTCAGGTACCCGTTCGATTCTCGGTTCGGTGGTTCTAGTTCGATTTTCGGATATAGAAATATAAGAACCATTCAGATATTTAAGAATTTTGGTCCGATTTCAGTTTCGGATATTTCGGTTCGGTTCTGACTTAGTTTTTTGGTTACGGTTTATTTGCACAAGCCTGACTTTTATTGTGGTTCGGTAAAGAATTTAATTTTTCTTTTTTCGTCGAAAAATTACCGAATAATCTTTTGTCTTGCAAAAAAAAAGAATGGTTGGTTTTTCTTCCTCACGTGTGTTTTAGAAGATGATATTAGCCAGAGACGAATCAACTAGAGACCTACGAAACATATTTTCTAGCACGGTCCACTTATGCTTTGATACCATGCATTCACGTGATTGCAAACAGGCGTAACATTGATGCTTACTAACACTACATAAGCACATTCCTGATGCCTCGATATGTAAATGTAAATATCCACCTCGCTATTGGTTATATATTTGAGTCAACCACACACACACACAAAAAGGGCTACTACCAAACTCGGACTGCAACATGTTTATTTATACAATATGAATGGGAGAAAATAATTGAAAAGAAACAAATAGGAAAGAATAGATCTTTCTGGTGAGAACACATGACACAACACATTAAAACACAAGGTATCTAAGGGCATTACCGCACGTGTCAACATGCAAAGATCAAAGACATGTGACCTTTTAATAGTTTCATATTTTTAAAAAATCAAAAGAATCCAATGTAAAAGACTACTTTTCCTTCATGTCATGCCAATATCTACTTGTTTAAAAATCATTATACTAGTAAACAAGTTGTTTTCAATATAAGATCAGCCGCTTATAAACTGCGGAAGGGTTATAAACTGAAATTACCATGTCAATTTATTCCGAAAGAACGCTAGTTTTGTTTTCTGTTCTTTTACTGAAGGGGTTAACATACTTTTGTACGACCACATAAAAATTCTGATTGAAAACTGTAAATTAAAATCGATTATAACTGATAATCAGTGGCGGAGCCACATTAGAGGGAGGGGGTCAACTGATCCCTTTGGAATTGATAAAATGTAAGTTTTAGGCTTAAATGCAGTATTATTATAGTGACAAACTAGTTGAAAACCCCTATGTCTTGAGTTCAAATTTCAAAGTATACCTTTTTGACCTAAATAAATTCATTACCCTTTTTGACCTAAAATAAATTCATTCAAGAGATTCTTCATGTTCTTCTTCTCTGTCATTGACTCACAATGTTTGTCATAAACATCTTTGACAAAACCTCCTTCACTCTTCTCCAACAACCTCTTCCACTTACTCGCCGGCAAGCTAAATCTCAAGGTTTCAGCTTTCTTTTTGCAAATCTCAACAGCTTCTACAATGTTTCCTTTGTGCTTTGTTTTGAGAGATTTCGTGTAGACTGTTTTAATCTCTGATTTTTTTTCCGAATCTTCTCCCTTTTTGCCTTGCTGAAGCATCGAACTTGCATAGATTCAGGCTTGTCAGAAACCAAACGACCCAGCTTGGGAATGTAGACTCTGAAAGAAGGATTATATGTGGTCATTTTTTGGCTTAGAGAGAAAGAACAGAGAGATTCAGAGTAACAAACTGTATTTTGGGAGAGAAGGAAGTAAGAGCATGTGCAATGGGGGACCTTAAGAGGAAGTCCTTAGGGAAACAAAATTTAAATAATCAGTGGATTCCACGAAAAATTAAAGATTCAATCTTTAAAATCCTCTTTTAAGGACTTATTCTTAGTGAATCTTTGCACTATTTTCGAACCTCCACGACATGTTTTTGTAGCATATAAAGTATGTGTAAGCAAATAGATTGGAATAAATATACTCTACTCTATTCTAAGAAATCAATGGAGCAACTCAACAAAACTTTGAATCTACTTCATTCAAGAGAAAATAATAGGTAACCAATGATTTCTTAGAAAATTTACAATTTGAGTTCAGTCAGTATGACCTCTGTGTAAGGCTTTATGTATGATTTTGGGCAGTATAAACGGCCGTTTAAATTAATTGGCTTTTATTCTTCCAGAATTTTGTATCTGACACTAACTTAATTAAAGTTTTCTTACTTCGATAGCCCAACCGAAGAAACTTATCCATTACGTTTAAATCATGTCCAACAAACAGTTTTCTCCTTGGACACCATATAGAACCTTTCTTAGGGCCCAATATAAGTTTGTAAGCTACCGAAGTATTTTTTTTGTCAACAAACTATCAATGTATATAACCCTGTAACTCATGTTTTGGTAGGATACTATGAAGGTGAGTTTATATTTTTTTTATTATCTGGTGTCATTTACCAAAAAAATAATTGGTTTGATCAGACCAATTTGGAGTATCGATCACTTAAAAGTTTAGTTTACTGAGAACTTGGTTAATGTGTTTATGTTTTTCATCTTATATATTTTTCGACTAAAACTCTGCCTATGGTTATTTTGATGTTCCCATTACAAGAAATAAAACCAGCGTCATTCCAATATCATGAGACAATAATGCTAAAACACTGAAATAAGACAAGTGATAACAACGACCGTTTATTCTGCTTTATTTAGTGGGTATGCATATTGAATTAAATATTTATAATACTTCGTACTTTTTGCTTCTTCTTTTTTCTTCGTAATTTCATTTTGTCTTGTGGTATTCGTTTCGTTATATATGTATAAAAATCAAAACAAGATCGGCATGCAATGCAGGTTTGTGCTTTTGTTGATTTAGGACATAGAAGTGAGCGCAACAGTAGTATAAACTTTCATATTTGTCATGTTTTGTGACCACTGATCACCAAATCCTTTCTTGTTTGTTTTCTTAACAACTAATATAAATCATAAACACAAGATTTTTTTTCTTCGAAAGACGTGAGACGTTTTACATATAAAACCATATCATATTATCATATAGATAGTGGATTCAGACGACAGTAGAAAGCTGAAAAGTTAGTTCATAAAGCAAAAATCATAGAAATTCATTCGTTTACTGAAGTAGTAGTACTAAACACATTTAGCCTATTTGATCTTACATTACAATATTTTACGCTCTATGTCCATATTGTCGCAATCTTTGACATAATTTGAAACTTTAAAACGGCTTGATTTAAAAACTTTTGAATTTATGTTGCCACGTTACAACAAATTTAAGAATGATTTTGTTTATATCGATTTGTTAATAGGCCACGTACACTCATGTCCAAATTCGACTTAGCCCTAGGATTCTAAACGACTCTCATGATCTGGTGTTTTGGCTGCCTCTAATTTATTGACAATTTGGCTGTTACGTTGATGGCAACTCACACTTCGTCTTCGATACAAACTTTTTCACTGAATAGTTGTGCTCGTTTTTTAGTTATACTTTATACTACTAAGATGTTTCACAAGTTTCTATGCAGATTTTTAATCAATGATGTTTTCTTGAAATGCAAGAGTATTTTAATCGTACAAATGTATATATATTTCTGTTTAGATGATTGATAGAGATGTATTTCTATATTCTAAATACAACTCAATCCCAAGTATTAGATTGTAAATTCTATAGTTTTTTTTACTAGTAGATGTTTTTCTAAATTATATATACGACTCAATCGATTCCAAAATAGTTGATTGTAAACTCTAGTCTTATATGTTTGGTAGAATCCAAATCTACATCCAAAAACTATTGTATTAGAATTCCCGTTGCATTGTTTGTTAATACTATGCAATATCATATTTAGAAAATAATAATGAATGTCTTTCCTTTAATTGATGGGATTTTGACTATTATTTTAAATAATACATCAAGAATATAAAACTTTTGTTTTGTTGTATAACAAAATAAATCAAATAGTTAAACAGCATTTAGTGTGAATCATTGAATTGAATGGAACATGGTAATGCAATGAAGAAGAGAGCATGTAGATCAAGGATATGCATGCATGCTAAGAAAAAACAATTTGCAATGGTCCCAATATCTCGGTAAAACAAATTCTGAGGAACGATGGATAAGGTACAGTTAATTTGAATCGAGTGACAGTGTTTCACTCAATTAAAACTCATCAAAAATGTTGTCACTCAGTATTGATGGCTATCTATATACATTAAAGACTAGCGTTGTTGAAAATATATTTTTCCTACATTTTCCTATTTTTTAAAGAGCTTACACTGTACTATCCAGTCTGGAATCATATTTTTTTTAAAGTCGTTTCTCTCTCTATGCGACTCCAAGGCGATTAGGGTTTCTCAACCTTGATTTGCCGCCGTCGGTGTGGCCTCTCGCCCACCGGTGAGAATCTCCTCTGTTTCCCTCCTCTTCCTTTCTTCCATGGGTATGATGATGCTTTCTCGGGGTTCAGAGTCACCGTTGCTCCTTCCCCCACCTCCTGAACCACCGCCGTTTATTTTTCCTATAGATCTACTCGCTGGGGTCTCTGCTCCCGACCCTCCTGATCCCCCCCGACGCTCCTGACATCCTCGACGTTGTGGATCTGTTCTCCTTACCCTGCCTGTGTTTCACCTTAGCAGCTTCAAAGTTTCCTCCTTTTTACTGTACGACAACATCTGACTCAGTCTGTATGTTGCTCGTTTCTCTTGGAGTGAACCTTGTCAAGCCTCTGTTTCTCCCTACTGCTGGTTGCAGGTTTCAGATCTATAATTTCGTATGTGGAAAACTTTGTTTTTTCTCTCCTTTCTTATGCATAATTTGGAAAGGTATGACCTCTGTGACCTGTCTAAATGACTCTAAATGGGATGGAAGATACCTCAGATTTGGATTCCTTGTCCTCAGTTTAAGAATTCATTTACGACAATTACCTCAGTATGAAGACCTTATGCTTCTTGTTAGTCATTGTTTAACTCAGTACGAAGCTGTTAGGCACTTGTTTTACCTTACCTTACCTTACCTCAGTATGAGGTTCACTTACCTCAGTATGAGGTTGTTGTTCCAAATCTCCATTTGTGCTCATTACATTATATTTGTGTGTTGGTAGTCTTCTCTGATGTTTCAGGTCTACAACTCAAAAAGATAAGAGATGGATTTAAAAAAGTCAATCTTGGCTTCTTAGTTTCAGACTTGTTTGTCTGGCGGTGGTGGTTCTTGCAACTCCACATAATTGTCCTTTTATGGTTAAGGACTTTCTCACAATTCCAAGGCTCATTAAGATGGTGCTTGATCACCTCTGTAGCCAAACTTCTTGCTGTTCTCTATGCATTTGTTGCTGCAGCATGTTCGGGTAGCAGTTCACTGAGTGTGTTCTCTCTTTCCCGTGGCTTCATCTCACTCATTAGCACTCATGGTGTTTCACTGTTAAGTTGCTTGCGTGTTATGTTTGCTTTTATCTGTGTTTATGTTATCCGCTTTGCCTTTGATGCAGCGGTTTCTTTAGCTAATGTGGCTATGTTATTGTATCTGTTGAACAATTCCTCCATAGATGGAGTCAAATCAGGTTTGAACAAAAAAAAATAAAGAGCGTACACTGTACTTAGTATTTGGAGTTTTCAATTAGTCTAATATATAAGTGATGATGCTTTGGGAGATCGTTTTAAATTTTCTGAGCAGTACAAATACTATGCAACAACCAATTTGAACAATTATTAAGAAAAAAAGATAGTTTGTTTTATTATATTTCCTTTAAAAGAAAACAAAAATCAAGACAAGTATACCAGAAGTACACGTACAGTGGTTATCAACAGTTGCCAACAAAAGCTGATTTCCAAATAATTTCAAAATAAAGTTAATTTATCGGATATTCCATATATTATAAAGTCAGTGAGCATTTATTTTTTCCACTTACACGTTTTGATAACGACTGTCATATTATTCTTTTTATTTTGTATAAATAAAAGGAATGGTACACTCGAATTGCGTAAATGCAAGCATATAATTAAGTATCATGCCCACGAAACACATTTGTAATTTGCCCGCAAAATGCCATCGACGTTCCATTTCTTTTATTCTTAACGTATTTCAATTTCTAAAGAAAAACTCAAAACAATAATCGACGTTCCATTTCTTTTATTCTTAACGTGCATTGCTCCATGTATATAATAGCTATATATTTATTGAAATCGACAATGCGTACTTGAATATGTAAGAAGATTTTGATCAAAAAAAAAAAATGTAAGAAGATTTTCTACGTGTGTATTCCAGTTGAAAATTATAGCAAATAAAACTCCGATGGTTACACCAAAAAAAAATATAACTCCGATGGTTTCACGTAAAAACTAATTAACTCGTGGTATATATTATTTTAACCTAATATAATAGATCCTACTGCTGCATATACCCTATATCATAAACAGTACTAGTGTTTAAGTTCATACGTCAAATAAAATGTAAACGTTTTTAACGGATCCTTCAATAACTCGTTAATTGTCAGTTTGTCACCTTCGGGCTTCGTATTCATGAATGACTAAATATCTCGATGCTGTTTTAAATTCGAAACTTTATCCCCAAAATCTCATTCGAATTAGTTAACCCAAAAAATATAAATGTATATTTAATAAAATATTTAATTAATATTTTGGTCATTTTAATTGTTAATGTCTATATTTGTGATAAAGCATTTAATTAATATTTTTGGTCATTTTAAGTTTATTCTAGTCATTTTCTCAATAAAAAATTAAAATGCAAGAAATAATTCGTTTAGTATCCAAAGACTCTAACCTAGCAGGGAGTCCTTTCTACTTTTGTTTCATGCCGTTTGCTTATAATAGTCTATCTACAACTTTGTAAAATAAATCGAGCAAATTACTAATCAAGCTTAGAGGGCTTTAATCACTAATTAAGCTTAAGCCATTTATAGTGAGTTACGTTGGGTTCTGTTTGAAATTTTTGCTGCATAGTATGAATAAATCATGTAGTGTATAGTAAACTCGCAGTGAAATACGTACATACGGTTTTCAAATTTCAATTATTATATACATTTTTTCTTGCAATATTTAATACATAATTAAAATCCGTCGGTAGATCCATAAATTGACATTTCATGGTACGACTGAGGAAATATATAAATTTATTGGTCGATACACAGTTTTGTCATAACAATAAAAATAGTTAGAAGACAAAACCGACATATACGGCGTCGTTTTACGTTCCACGCGTTCAGCAAAATCTTTTTGTCTGCTGCATGCTCAGGTGATAAAAGGGCTGTAGATTTGGCTTATTAACAAATAATTAAACAAAATAATCAGCTGCTACTTTAACTAATACTACAGCTTTGTATCCCTTGTTCGTTTTTGTATATTTCAAGTTGATTAGGTTAGTATTTAAATTTCTAGACATGGTGGCATCCGAGAACAAACAAGTGTCCCTACAAGGTGTTTGTCCCTACAAAGTGCTCTCTCCTTAGCTATTAGTATATAGTTAATACAGTATATTAGTACCAAATTGCAATTACTTATTTTTATATACGTTGTGATAATTAGTGGACTTCGCTTTTTATGAAGAAATCATTCATATTGAGACAACAACAACAACAACAATAATAATAATAATAATAATAATAATAATAATAATAAATCTTACATTATTAAACACACAGATTTGTCAATAATTGAAAAATAGGCATGAGTGGATGAACAGTAAAACCAATTATATAACATATGAGTCCACATTTTTTCTTCAAATCAATTTTGAAAATTCAACCCAAACCTAAACTGTAGTGCTACATAATATTACAGGTCGAACCATAGTGAAAATATCACCTATATACTATACTATACTATATAAATATACAAACATAAAGTCCACAGATGCTGGGAATTTAATTAAAGGGAGTACCCAGCTGTAAAGCCTACATCTTTTCTATCTCATTTATGGTGCGAACCTTTATTTGTCCTGCCCAATGCATTTTTTTATAGTAAGTACTAATGCCCTATTCTTCACTTGTGTAATTTCAATTTTCAAGAAACAATAATTCGATGTGTATATGCATATTATTTCGTGTATTGGCAAATTTTCACGTGTGGACAATGTATGAGTATATACGTAGGACAAATTAGTCGTTGGATTAGTAGTTACCAACAGTCGCCTTAGTTAATAAATTAATATTCTACTTTTGTTTTGTGTTTGTTAGGGTGAAGATAATATAAAACATTTATGATCTTAATCATAGATATATTACGACAAAGATATGAACCTGTTCATTACTCGAAAATTATATGAAGACGAAATAGAATATGTCCTAATTTTTTTGGGGTTATTTGTGAAATAGCCACAAACAAAAACAAAATTAGTTTTGTAAGAGAGAGAGTAGAGAGAGATAGGAAGAAAGAGGGGGAGAGAGAATGAGATTTTGGCTAGATTGTTAATTTTAGTTTTTTTCATAGCTAATACACACAATTTCCCAATTTTTTTTTTGTCATCAATATCCGATCTATGTATGAATTATTTAATACTCTTCTGTTTATCTATACTTAACGTTTTAGAGTAATTTGTTGTTCCAAATTATTTTACATTTTAAATTTTCTATATAAAATCTATTAATAACTAATATTAAATGAGCAATAATACTATTCCCTCCGTTCCTTAAAGATACATATTCTAGAAAAAAAAATTGTTTATAAAAGATCCATTTTTTTACATTTTCAATGTATGTTTTATTAAATAATTGTAAACTTCAAAAAACTTAATTGCACTAATTGATTTTTGATTGGTTTAAAATTATGGAAAGGAGATAAATACAAAAAACTATGCAAATTTATTGTGTTTTATTAAAAAGTGTGAAAAAACTAGAATATGGATCTTTTAGAAACAGAGGGAGTATCATTTATATTTTATTATTGGTTGAATTGTTATTAGGTAAATAATTAATGATGTATTTTGCTTAGAAATTAAAAAATAAAAAATAATCTATATGCATAATCCTAAAACGTCAAATATAAATAAAAAAATGGAAGGAGTTGTTTTTGTTTTTGCTAAAATACCTTTTTTAACATTTGTTTCTGAAACTAATATATGTGTGGTTTAGTTTCTTGATTTCAGCATCGTCAGTCTTTACTATATGCAGTATTCCGACCACTGATATATGAGATTTTGTTTTTGCTTAACAATGGAGTATGAGATTTCTTGAAATAACTAGTCAACGATAGATTTCGTGCCATGCCCGGTAACGTTAGATGTGGAACATGGGGTGTCTTTCCTTTTGAATTAACAATCACTAAATCAGATTATGAATTACGTCAAGTGCCAATGAGATTGTTATCACTAAAACCATAGCTTATTGCTTTCAAATCCAGTTAACGTCAGTCCATTTTATATAAATAAACACAGAGTATTTGATTAAACTGAGTTTGTTTTTCAAAATGCGAAAATTAAACATTCAACTTGTAAAAATTTGTTTGAAGCCAAAGTTGGATAGTTAAATATCATAGAAAATGTAATAGATAGTGTGTTATCAATATCTGATTCATGTTTAATGTTTTTTCTTATGGTATGTCACACATATTTTAAAATTCTAGTCATGGATCTCATAAACTACAAATAAATAGACTTTTTTTATAGTGAAGAGTAAATATTCATCATCTCAGGTTCATTCTCCAAAACATCAGAAAGTAGGATACGAGAAGTGCTTGTGTGTTTAAAAGATAAAATTACCATTACAAACTGTGACTTTCTTTCTTAGAAATTTATATATACTAGCAAAAATACAAAGTAAGCAGTAAGTGTTACTGCTAAAAGAGCAATAAACTTGCAAAGTATATACTAATTACGATATAGAATGACTCGCATACCGATACTACAAGTCTACATCTTCAAGTCTTCAAGCAAGACACATGGAAAAACAAGTGCATACCAGTAGGGCTGGGCATTTTATTCGTTAAATTTGATTCGATTCGTTATTCGTCTCGATTTGATCCGAAAATTCCGGATATCCGTAAACTTTCGAATCGAAGCAAATACTAAAAATCAATATTCGTAAAAATCGAAGCAAATCACAAATATTAAAATTTTGGGAAGCGGATATCCGATCCGATCCGGAAATATATAAATATATNTTTTTTTATTTTATATATCATGTAAAAAAAATTTAAAAAATAAATTTATATAAGATTATTGTAACGGATGAGATATTCGTAAGTATTCGTAAATATCCGCAAATATCTGTTTATTTTCCGGATATCCGTATTTTTCCGAAGCAAAGCAAATACCAAAATCAGATATCCGTAACATACGAAGCAAATCACAAATACCTTCGAAAACCCGGATATTCGATCCGTGCCCACCCCTACATACCAGCATCCCAGTTTTCATCTTTTTACAACAGGTGGAAGCGAACGTACATGAATCATGACCATAATCTGATCCTTACATGATGAGAAATTGATAGTGCTTACATTACTCGAGTGCATTTATAATCCAGGTGATTGAAATTACTGCTCAATCAAAAATAAAAGAAATTTGATTAATATCAAAATTCTACTATCATTAATCCACAAATACACTATTTGAATTTTACACGAAAACTCTATTCTCTCAGGAGAGCCTTTAAAGGCCCACCTCTGAAAATAATATGTCAACTAAAATTTCTTTAAAACCAAACAAAATTACCTTTGCAGAAAGACACATGTCAAATTACATTTCAACATGAAGAAATAAACGAAACCAAAACTTTAATTTTATTTTTATTTTTCAAGATGCTAGGAAATAACCAAATCCTAGCATTGACTCTTTATCCAATGTCTTACCCTTTGTCTATAACTGTTCCTCATCTTTCACTCTCTTCACCAAATCTCTCTCTCTTCTATAAGAAAGAGCACACCAAAGTTTAGAGTAGTAGTTTTGTCTCCATGGCTGGTGAGAAGAAGAAACACTTACATGAGCTTCTTGAAGATGACCAAGAACCTTTTCATCTCAACCATTACATCACCAACCTTAGGTCTCACTTAGGTTGCTCCGAGTTGCGTGTCAAGAAACGAAAGTCTGAAAACGCCACCGTTCTACCTCATGGTTTCTTCTCATGCGAGCGTTCTTGTTTCTTCGCGACACATAACAACTCTCCCGACCCTAGAAAGTCTCCTCTCTTTGAGCTCCGTTCTCCGGCGAACAAGAAGGCTCGTGACGGTGGAGTTTTCCTTCAGATACCGGCAAGAACCGCCGCAATTCTGTTGGAAGCGGCGGCTAGGATTCAGAAGCAGCAGGTAGAGAAGGCTGACAACAGAGCTCGGAACAGAGGAAACGCGTTTGGTATGTTCGGGTCTGTTTTGAAGCGGTTGACTAACCGTAAAGCGAAACCGTGTGTGGATAACGCTGATGGAAACGCGGTTTTGTCTGAACGCGGGTCGGAACCAACGAGTAGTAGTAGTAGTAGCAGCCGGCGAGAGCGTTTGGTGGAGGTTGATGATAAGTGCTTTTGTGAGAGCCCTTTTCATTTTGTCCTCCATACAACTCCTTCTACTTCCGGTCACCAGACTCCCCATTTCACGTCGACGGCTACTTCTCCGGCAAGACGCAGTACAGAGGTTTGTCTTAATATCGAAAATTAATTATCTTTTTCTTGGAACTGCTTAAAATTTAATATAAAATTATGAAAATGTTACTATTTTGGTTCCACAAAGATAATATTTTTTCACACATATTTGAAAACACATTTTTCAAAAAAAAAAAAAACTTATGTATATATATATATATTAGAAAAAACATTAAATTTATTCAGTAAATATACTTCTATGATTATAGATATTCAATAGTTTTAACTTTATTGAAAATAGATAAATCATAAAAATTCTTGTCCAAAATAAAATCATAGAGATTCTAATAAAGTTAAACAATGTAACTTAATAAGAGTAAATAGTTAGTATTGGATTGTATGACTTTCAAACAATTAATAATTCACTTTAACTAGGCAGATTACCCCTTAGTAAAATACAATTAAACTAAAATCAAAAGTCTAACTAGATTATAAATCAAAAATCCTAAACCATAACATTTTAATGGTGAATTACAAACAAAATGGCTTATTTCCTTAGTTTTAAATATTATCAAATTTTGTTTTTGATTTTTGAATTATTCCTAAATTAATTCACTGCCAATTATAGAAGTCATAAATTATCATACAGTAAAAAAGAGAGTAAAAAACATTCTATGAAAAAACATCTGATTAGAGCAGTGTGACACATGACCGGCTGAAAATTGCCGGTCTGATATTGACTTCACTGCATCATGTAAGTTCTTCAGGAGTACGGTTAAATATGTTTTTACATCAGAATCTCGAATATGCCCCTACCCTCCTCGACTGAACACATGTCATAGATCCTCGGTTTGGTGAGGGTGCTTATGTCATTTACATTTCCCCACTATGACGATTATTGCATCCACTAGATATTCAACTTCAAAAGATTTCAAACCAAAAGACATTTTCTACCTTTTATTTCAGTAGGTCAAGTCTTAAATTAAATGTAAACCAAATCTTGTGTTAGTTAGTCTTTAGAAAATGTCAGTATCAAGGTTTTGTCAAAAAGGTGCAATCTTTTTAGGGAAAGAAAATTTAAATGTAAACAATTTACCCTACATGTGAGTGGGGGTTTAAATAAAATGCACAGTAAATAAGTTATAGAAGTGAGAGACGAATAATGAAAGTAGCTAGATAGCTTAAAAACCCACCTTCATGGATATAAATTTGAATAGCTAAAATTAGTTGTAATCCAATGGCCAAAAATAGTAAAAGACAAAAAATGGTGAAACCAAAAAGTGTAATAAATGAGTTGTAACAGGACGAAGATAGCGATGAGACAAAGAGCTTAGAGAAAGTGAGAGGACAAGGAGAAGAAGATAAAGAAGAGGAAGACAAAGAACAATGTAGCCCTGTTTCTGTACTTGACCCTCTTGAGGAAGAGGAGGACGACGAGGACCACCACCAACTAGAGCCTGACCATCTCAATCTCCCCTCGTGCAGCTTTGAAGTTGTACAACGTGAGTAACCAATTTCTTGGCCCAAAGAAGTTGAAAACATAACTTAAAATTGGTCCCAAAATGTTTTTTTAAGGGTTTTAAATTTGTGTGTTGGACTAAACAGGGGCGAAAAGGCGGCTACTCAAGAAGCTTCGTAGATTTGAGAAGTTAGCAGGGCTGGATCCTGTAGACCTTGAAGGGAAAATGTCAGAGGAAGATGATGAGGATGAGGATGAGGATGAGGAGAGCGAGGAAGATGATAACATAAGGGTTTATGATTCGGATGAAGACTATGAGGATGTGGATGACGCAATGGCTAGAGAGGAGAGGAGGACGAAAGATGATGAGAGGCAGAAGAGGTGGAGGATGATGAATGCATGTAGGGTAGGAATGGGTGCGGAGGAAGATGTAGACGTTGTGGTGCAGAAAGATATGAGAGGAGAAGCCGGAGAATGGACAAAACACGGTGGAGAAGTGGAGGAGGCTGTGTCTGATCTAGAGCTATCTATATTCTTCTTCTTGATTGATGAACTTTCCCATGAACTTGTATCTTCTCCTCCATGAACAACTAATGAAAAGTTTATTAGAGTAGGTTTCTAGACATTCTTGACTTGATAAACCGAACTAACCTCCATAACGTTAAACCTAGAATTATTTGATTTATTATCACTTAGAACGCTTACAAAAAAAAATGTCACAAAAGTTAACAACCCTCGTTTTGATTAGGACTACATGTATGTTTTTTATCTGATGTTTTAGCTAGTGTTGTAATTTATGTCTTGTAAATACAGAAAAAAACTTGGACTGACTTGTGTAACTGAACAACAATTTGTAATCTATTGTATCTACTAATGCTGTCAAGATGTTGGTATATGGTTTCAAACGCATGATCTGGTATGTTTGGTGTATGTGAGTTGTTGAAAGAATACTCTACGTGTTCCACCAAGTTCAAACCTAAAATACTGTTAAATCCCCAAGCAAACCGGATCATGCCTATCTAACTTTCATGCCTGATTAAAATACTCACATTGAAGGATCAAGAAATGGATCCACGTCTAAATAGCGTGTTCTTCACGAACGAATAAAGTTTAACCTGATACAAGTATACACATTTTTTTTCAACAAGCTATATGAATGATCACAACATCGTACATCAATATATATTTTTAAAATCACCGATATGTCCTATGCTTAAACTACCATCTAGCATAACTTGATGTTTACTTATTATATATGATCTCTTAGTCAAAACCATACCTATAAATTGATAAGTTGATTAATCTACGTTCTGTATATATTATGGTAGCTATCTATCGTTCAGATGTGATATTCACAGTCGGATAGGACCATAGTTGATTGACACTTGTGACACAACAGATACTTTCTAGCATACTAATTATACACCTTCTAGATTGATTACTTGAATATAATATGTAGGAAAAATATTTTTTCTCTTTAGAGCTATATGAGTCAAAGTAAAATAGTTAGAATCACTGCTAGTTTGTTCAAAGAAACTTCCGAGCAGCGAAAGATCATATATGATTGGACCAAGTCATGAAACACAACTGCTAATTAATCTTTCATTGAAAAATACACATCAAATTTTTAAATACTTGAAATAATGATGGACCAGCCTCCATTATGTGACGATCAACTGGACCACAAAAATAAAAATACCAATCACAGAGACTCTTTTAGTTCCAAAACTACCCCTTCAACACCTGTTTAATAGATCATTTTCATCAGTTCCCCACCAACAGAGAAATGGTTGACACGGCGGATCAAGCGCCTAATGTCTCCACACACGACGGAGGAGAAAATCTCCTCGAGATCCGCATTGAAAATATGCACAAGAAGCTAAAGGAGCCACCACGGTTACTCAGCTCAGCCGCTGGAAAGCCAACTTGCTCCATCTTCAGAGTCCCTCAGAGCATGATTGATTGCAACGGTAAATGCTATGAGCCACGAGTTGTCTCCATAGGACCCTACCACCGAGGCAAAACACAACTTCAAATGATGGAAGAACATAAATGGCATTACCTAGATTCTCTTCTCACTCGAACCAACCAAACAAAGTCCTTAACCCTAGAGGATTACATGAAGACCGTGAAGACCGTTGAGGAAGATGCAAGAGAGTGTTACTCGGAGACAAATTTACACATGAAGTCAGATGAGTTCAACGAGATGATGGTTCTTGATGGTTGTTTTATTCTTGAGCTGTTTCGCAAAGTTGGTCAACTTGTTCCTTTCCAACCTAACGATCCAATCGTGGCAATGGCTTGGGTGCTTCCTTTCTTCTACAGAGACTTTCTACGTATTGAGAATCAAATCCCTTTCTTCGTTCTTGAAACTTTGTTTCATCTCACAAGAGGTGATGATGAGAAAGAGACCAACGCTTCTTTACCATCTCTAGCGTTTGCGTTTTTCAACAACACCATGCATAGAACACACCAAGATCTCGCAAGATTCAATGACCTAAGAGCTAAGCACCTCCTTGACCTTGTTAGGTCAAGTTTCATCCCGGAGAGTGAGCTTCACGCACAATTGGTAATGTTCATTCTTGAACCAATAAAAAACTACATTGGATACAAATACTATATACTTCTTTGGATTATGAAATAATGTTAGTCTAGTGGGAAAAAGGAATATCGGATTTTAAAACTGTAAAAATACGGGTGTAATGGTTACAAAGTTAAAATCAAATTTACAAACTATTTTGTATTTGTGATTGCCATATTTGGTAAGGTATGACTAATCTACAGCTTCAAATGTTTCCATTTAATTTTAAAAACATAATATAACTCGATAATAACACAATTCTATTGGTTGATGAAACTAGATGTTAATCTACGGGGTGAACACAAGAATTACTCTTTAAAAAGGGGTTTAAAGAATCGTAAATAATTCATTTACATAATTACTATACAAATCCTAAAACATTTCTTTGCCTCAGCCTCAATCATTAAGTGTTCTTACTTTCTTTGTTTGTGATTCACAGGTGACTAATTCAGACAAGAAGAAGGTACCGTCCAACATCATCCAAAGCATCTCGAAGCTCCGGAGAGCTGGGATCAAGATCAAAGAGCTTAAAGACGCAGAGAGTTTCCTCGTTGTGAGATTCAGACACGGAGCGATCGAGATGCCTTGCATCACCGTCGACGACTTCATGAGCAGTTTCTTACAAAACTGCGTAGCTTACGAGCAATGCCACGTGGCGTGTTCAAAGCATTTCACCACGTACGCTACGTTACTAGACTGTCTGATGAACACTTACAAAGACGTTGAGTATCTATGCGACCAAAACATAATAGAGAATTATTTTGGAACAGAAGCAGAGGTTGCTAGTTTTGTGAATTGTCTAGGAAGAGACGTTGCGTTCGACATGGCGGAGTGTTATCTCAATGACTTGTTTAAAGATGTGAATGAGTATTACAAGAGTAGTTGGCACGTGGAATGGGCTAGTTTCAAGTACACTTATTTTAGTTCTCCTTGGTCTTTTGTCTCTGCTCTTGCTGCTTTTGTTCTTTTGGTCTTGTCTATTATTCAGACTATCTACACTATCTTCCAAGCTTATCAAAGATAAATTTCATTTCATTTATTGCAATTCAACTAATATGTTGGTCTATAATTGAATGGCACATGATACAATTTGTGATAATGTTTTATGTAGTATTATATTAGTGGAATCTAGTTAATAGTGTATTATTAAGTACAATCATTTGTTTGTTGGAAACCATATCATGTATCTATAGTGCTTGAGTAATTGTCTGGAGATGGATGATATAATATTTGTCCTAGAACATCGAATTAAGTTATTTAATCTAGATATTTATTAATGTAAAGAGTGAGTTGATGACAACTATTCTGAAAGTAATTAGATAGAAGGGTTTTATTTTAAAACAATACGAGATTGTTTGACAGTAGGAAATGGTCAATTTTGTTGATAATGTTAACGATACTCTTGGCTCTGTGGAGCAACTTATTCCACGTGACAGCTCATGATCAAAGTCTATAGTAAAATCGTTTGATCTTTGGTAAATTACCTAATTAACATAAAACCTATTTTTAATATAGTGAATATGAAAATTCTCTGGTCCATATATTTAAGAGCTTTTAACCACATGAAATACGATTTCAGAAATTATATCGTGATCATGTGTTAGTGTTACAGATTATATGTAATGTGAATTAACTAATGTAGATACATGATGTAAAAATATCTAAATTAATGCCTTTAAAAAAATATCTAAATTAAATTATTAATATAGATTTATAACAGCTGTAAATAGTAAATTCAATTCCAATATCTTTCAGATTTTTTGTAATCAATAATAAAGGTATTCTAAACAAATTAATATGGCATATGATATTCTTTTATTTCTTTCAAAGAAGATATAAATATTTTAAATGGTATTTATTTTTAAAATAGATATTAATTTGAACAAAAAGGAACGTGCTAAAGAGAAAAACAAAACCTACAAACGAGTAGTGAAGACTTTTACAGTTTCAACGTCTTTATTAGTACCTATGTTTGACATTTCATGTTGGCCAAGTCTCTCGAAGAGGACTCCTTCGTCGTTTTATTCTTCTATAAATCATGCCTTAAGCCCCAACTGCATATATAATCACATAAACACACAATCCAACATACATTTTAAACATCAATAACCAAACGAAACACCGATAATTTTTCCATCTATTTATTTCAAGATCATTGTTTTGTGTATCATTCTCGATTTACACGAACGCAATAATGAGCGACAAAGCAATGGTCTCTAAACTTAGCAGAGCAGCCAACATATCTGAGTTACAAGATCGTAAAGAGAAACAAGACATGATTCAAGATGACGAGCGTTCAAAGCTTGATAGCAGCGTTGATATGTACACGACACGCTCCCGAGGGGGCAGTCTAGTGGAGGATGTTGTGCAGAAGCTTGAGAGGTTCAAAGTACGTACTGTAAACGTCTTGGTGGGAGGAGAAGCTGATGAAAAGAAGAAATAAAAAGACGTACCAAAATATTGAATTCATTTATTTAATTGATTCTAACCAACAAAAGACTTTCCCTGTTGATTGCTTTTCATGTGCAAGGAATTCTTTTCAAACTTCAAGCCTATATAAGGCAGGGTCACAAATATTGTGAGCTACATGTGTTGTATTTTCAAAAGGCCTACATAGTTAAAATATGTTTAGACCTTTCGTACATGTATGTGTGTATTCACTATTGATCAATTTGTTCCATACATATCTCAAAAGCCAACATAGTTCAAATATATTTAGACGTTACCAAAACGAATAAAGGCTGTATATTGAAAGAAACAAAGATAATCCTATCCGATTACACGTTAATATTTGACCCAGCTCTTGTTCACGTGAAAATTGAAGTTTCCCAAAAGGAAGGAACAGCGAAGCATAAGAACCGTCACTCTGCTTTAACTCATAAAACATGTTGCCTCTCTCTTCTCTCCATTTGTTGTTAACTGAATCCGCTCTATGAGGACCATAACTACACAAAATGACTTATGGACATGCTGTATGATAAAACAATCTTTCCACTGAAATAAACAAAATAGTCATTGCTAAGGTAACATATATGGTCATTGGTTTGTTGCTTTGGATGTTCATGATAGGTAGCCTGACAAATCTGTGTTCATAAGAAACCTTGTGAAACATGAAGAAAGGCATATATAATCTGGAATGTGCAAATACTGGGAAGGCCTCTTTGCTCTTTTGTATTTTCTATAGAATGAAGAAAGTAGACAGTAATATATTTCTTCTTTTTTTTAAGATACTGCACATCTTTCTTTTTTCCTCAACTCGAAGCATGAAACTTTTCTACAAAACTAGCATCACGTGAAATCGACCAAACCTGTTTCCCCCTGTGATGCCCACCGCTTCCTCCAGCATAGTATTCTTTAGCCTTCATATGCAGGCTACTCAATCATTTCCTATCAGAATGGAAAACAAAGAAACACGTAAAGGTGGATTCATCCATGATTAAATAATGAAGTTTCAGATCAGAGAGCCTTAGAGATTGCCTATAGAACTAAACTACCTGTTTGATTGCATTACCAACTCCCAAGCCCGGTAAAGAGCTCTTGGTCAAACAAGCTGCATGGACGATCGGTCCATTGGCCTCACTCTCTTCCGGAGGAGTGGTAAGGTAAGAAGCTCCTTTGAACATCCATTGATCCATTTCTTGACTGAAATATTCCTCAAACACCTCTCCACATAATATACATGCGCACTGTTTCTCATCAGCAACTATGGCTGGACCATCCTCGTCTGCATTCTCGGGGTCACTCAGATCTTCCTCATATTCAGGTTCTAGCTCTCTAGATTTCGCTGCTATCCAGTCATCAGCCTTCGGAAACCAAACCCTACATTTACTGGCCGTGCCACTTAACTCGAGCTTCTTCTTATCGTGCAGCTCCTCCATGTGCCTGTCAAGTTCTTCCAGTTGCTTAAGGCGTACGCCACATGTGGTGCAGAGGTGTGGAAGGTCATCAAAGAGACTACTAATCACCGAGGGGTGAAGTTCACGGATTTTATCTGCTCTGAACTTCAATCCTATGAGGTTTTCAGGTTCCGTTTTTTCTGTTTCCACTGGTGCAACCTTCAGGTCAGTGGAAGGACCCTTCTTCACCAAAACCACTGGCTGAGCATCTGATGGAACCACAGACATAGAGCTACTGGTAGAATGATCAGGACTGTGGTCCTGTGAAACTGAAGGAGCCGCACATTGAGGGAGAGATGGCAGCTCCGGCTTTGAAGCAGATATCAAGCCCTTTGAAACTAAGGAGCTCAAGAGGGACGAAATAGGATCTGAGGCCTTACTATTCTCTTTTGATGTCTGTGCTGATTTGACACCAGTAAGAGACACTGCGCCAGCCACTGAAGTTGGCAAAGTCTTAAGCTTAGAGACTGCTGAGAGGGTTTGTGCCCTCGGGTCAACCTCGTTTTGACACATCTCCTTGTTTCCACCATTTGAAAGGATTCCACTCTTCATGACAGCTGCCAACAAATCATTCATGTTGGCTGGCCCTGGAGCATTATCAGCTGTTGACTTAGAGTCAAACTTTTCAACTTGGGATGCATCAGGTAGCTCAAGCGTATTTGTGTTTTTTAACTGGCTACTTGAAGATAACGGCCGTACGGAGTCACCTTTAGGTTTCGCTGGAAACCTGGAAGCCCTAGGATCACGTTGAGGGAGGGAATGAGCTCTTCCAAAATCTTGCTTGGTCACATTCTGTTTAGAAGCTGATACATGTAAAGGCGACTGTCTATCTGACACGGGTCCTAAGACTGGCAAAGTTCCAGGGCTAGCAATCCTAGATTGAGGCTGAATTCCCTTTCTAGCTGCATTGGAGGTTGCACTAACAGAAGGAAAAACTTCTGAATCATGCATAGATCTAGGAGAAGACGTCCAGGGGCCAAGAATACTTGGATCTTTTTGCTCGCTGGAATAAGAGTGTGTCGAATTCACCGGATCAAGCCTTGGGTCGATAGCTGAATACCTTGGTCGTTTCAAGAGGTGATTTTTAGATTCCTACAAGATAGGAAGAAGTTAAAAAAGACAGGAAACTAAATAAGTTACACCATAATAAAAAGAAATGTAAATTATTAACAGTGCTAACCAATCTTTCTGATTCATCTGAAGCCTGAAACTCAATCTTCGGGTTAATGGCGGCCACATCTGTTTCGGATACCCTTGAGTGCATATCCCACATAAACTCTTCTTCCTCAGAGTTTTTCCAACTATCATAAGGCACGCCTATATTTCTACTGGGACCACCTGATTCCGAGTTTTCTAGTCTCGCGGTAGCGTAGTTGGAAATTCTGCTTTTGGTGTGTAACCCTTCCCTCTGGCCAGAAGTCAGATCAGAACCCCTGCTCATAGCGTCGTACCATTGTTTTTCACTCCCATCATCAGTAACTCTTGGACCAACTTTCTTAAGCACTGGTCTAGAATTATGCGGTAGATCAGGAGCATAATCATATTCCTCTGCTATTGACTCGATATCTTTCTCGTAGAGGGGTTCACTGAGTGTGTCTCTTTGAGGTCGTCGAATGGTCTGGATTCAACATACAGTCAGAAAACAGAACTTTGTAAAAAAATGGTAAGCGTGTAACCATGTCAAGGAAAACTCAACTTACATTCACTTTAGCTTGACCTGCCCATGAGCCTCCAGATGCTATGCTTGAAGCTCTCTCCATCCTATCTGGATCCCTAGTCAAATTGGATGCGATCTCAGGGACATCGGTAACCATTACTTTAGTCTGCACATAACCCAAACAAGGTATCCAGGAAACATTAATGATGTTACTTTGGTTTTGTGGTCACCAATAAATTTCAGTGGCCGCAAGTTTAATATGCTTACCCGCCCTGACTGTTGGAGGCGTTGCCTTTCTAGATACTTGGGATTCACATGGATGCTATTTGGTGGTCGCTGAGGTTGCAGATCAGTTCTGCCTGTGGTAACAGCAGCTGCTGGGCCATCACTTTTAGCATTAAAGCCAAGTTCTTTCTCTATTTGCTGAAGTATTTGCGGATGAAAGACTCCTTTCCAGGTTCCAAAGAGATGCCGCATGTTAGAACGCATAGGAGGGTCAACTTGTCTGTAAGCCTTGACAAATACCTGCACAGAAGTGAAAAGAGAGAGATCAGATAAAGTTGCTAGGCAAAAGTAACCATATAACTATGACTACAAACAAAACGCCAACCTCAGGTAGCCTGGCAGCAAAGTACTTAATGTAATCCCTTCCAATGTTCTTCACAATGCTGTCCAAAAGGTACAATGTTGGCAGCTTCTGATCACTTGGAACCTGCATAATATTCCTCAAATCAGATACCCGGAAAATGGAAAATTTGATCTCATAGAGATTAACATCGAGGATTTCCACAATAGAGGGGATCCTAAAGGATAAGAACCAAATATCAATAACTTATCTTTAGCTAGAATTCAAAGCACAAAATATAATGCCATTCAAGCTACTACTAAAATGTATCCTGAAAAACAAGGAAGAAAAAGATGGGACACATGAAGCCACTAAACAATGCCATCGAAATCTACATGCCCCAAAATGGCAGAGAAACACTATTAGAAGTGTCAATGTCTAAGCCGAAGTGACAAACAGTGAAACAGTAATCCTTGTCTTCCCACAGGCTTGGCTGAACAGGCTCCAATGATTCTCGGCTACCCAAAAATGAAAAAAATGTTTCCGTTTCCTGGAGAGAGCTTTCCGTATGCAGAAGCCACTAACAGAAAATACAACCTCACTTCACACAGAGCTTACAGAGCTCTTGTCAAATAGCAAAGTAATGAAAAAAAATAACAATTGTACAACTCCAACGTTGTAAAAGAGACTACACACTCCTATACAAAAAAAACTCAGTACAATGACATGAGGAGCTGTTATATGCATTCTTGCAAAATGAATATGAACCAAACTGTTGCATGGGCAACAGCATATTTGATATAGTTAAAAAAACATAGTGTCGTAAAACAGAATCTTTTACAGAATCTGATCCAATAGATGGCATAAACTAAAAACTTTGATTCACAAGAATGATCTGTGACTTGATAAATACGTATAAAAAGCACATAGATTCCAGAAAAGACACTAGGGTTGATTTCAAAACTTGATTTTTATCTCATTAAACCTCGTATACAGATCACAATCTCAACCACCATCTTTACTATACAATGACACAAACATGGATTATAACAAGTAAACTAGATATTCACCTCGAGAATATTATTGCAAATGGTGGACACGACGGCCTTGGCAGCATGAACATTCTCTCCAGCAATTATCGTCAAATTCGTTATAATCGGCTTCGAATTAAACGTGAGTTCAGATAACGCCGACTTATACTGATTCACAAGCTCGTAATGTGGATGAACCAGTTGCGGCTCATACGCCTCACTACTACTCTCCGTTTCCCTCACACCACCACCACCAGCTGCTCGAAACCTTGACGGTGGAGCTCCCACCGCCGTCCTCTGCGACGATAATAACTGCTGCCGAGCGTTGGAATTCACGGGACGGATTGGTTCATCGCTGAGCCTAGGTTTCTTAATTGGCCCTGGATCTCTGGATCTATCAAACGGTCTACGCGAATTATCCATCTTAAGGTCTATATATGAATACACGAATCGAAAGAAACTCGAAATTTCCCTAATTCAAACCTAATCGATCGCGAGCATTACATCAATCAGTAGTTTGAAATACAAATCAATAGAGAGAAAAAAAAACCTAAGTTACAATCTATAGATGAGACGCGAATCTCCGGGGGAGAAGGAGAAGAAGATAAGAGAGCTTCGGATTCGGCAAAAATGGCAGAGATGTGGACTAGCTCCGATCAATTAGGGTTTGTGAATTGGGGATTTTAAAGAGACGAGAGCAGAAGCTAAGTTCGGAGCTATTAGGCCCATTTAATGGCCCATTATGGAGAGAGTTGATCTTAAATTATTTTGTCCGGTTAAACCATCTTAACCGATTATTTTGGTTCGGGTAAACCAGTAATACAAATAAAACAAATGATTTGTCTCTAGCGAGTCAAGAAATGATTCAAATCTACTTGGGAGAGAATTAAGCTACCTACTAGTCTGGTTCTTGAGACTTTTAGTATTTAATACAAACAAAGACACACTAACATGGAGGTTTAAAGACCCGTTACAACTCTACGTTTTATGTTATATATTATACATTGGCTTGTTGGTAAACCATAAGCCGAGTTTGTTTCCTTCTACCTATGCATCATCCTGAACACCCTGTGCCTTCATTTTGCTTTTTGGGAAGTGCAGTCTCGCAATCAAAGGCCTTGGTGCTCTTGTCTTCCTCTCAAATCCTCTCACACATACATACCCTACATGTATTAACGATAAGTTAAGTGAGATCTGATCTATATTTACTTGTTTGAGAGTTCTCTATATAAACTAGCTAATAGTTAAGCAAAATGTAATGCATTACCTCTCCAGAAACATTGTTGAATTGTTTCTGTAGTTAAACCTGAAACAAAATAGCTCAAGAAGTTAGAATATTGTTACATTAGGATCTAATCATGGTGAAGAAGAGATCAATATACCTTTAAATATAGTTGGGATAGATGTGCCAAAGTACACAGTTCTTCTAGCTAGGTTCCATAACAATTCTCTTGGAACATCAATTGGCGTTAGACTAGACTCATGATCCGCAAACACCTATATCAATGGAAATTTCAGTGCATATAAACATATGAAAAAATTGGATGTTGAGTTTAAGTGGTACCTCGTTGACTTGGAAATATGTCCCGTTAAGTGGGAAGCTACCTCTCATTGCTGTTCTACAAGGTATCTGCATGAATTCACATCATATCATTTGACATTATTCGTCAGAACATGTAGTAGTTGTAGGCAAAAGATTTGGATGCAATTGCTTACCAAGATGGTCCCTCTAACAGTTTGTGATTGCGTCTCCCTAATGTTGTTGCATGAGAAACAAGTTGGCTCATCACACATTTTGCCCGCTTCTTGCCAAATGCATTTGCTTCTAGTTGGTTGAATAGAATCAACCGTTTCACCTAATTTAAAAAAACACAGTGATTAATGAAATTGATCCAACTAATTGATTAAATCTTTGATAATCCATATAGATTACCTGGCGTCCATATAGCAAGCAAATACGAACATGGATCATCAGTTTCTCGCTTCTCAAACTGCCAAAGCAAAACACAAACATTTAGTTAGATTTTCATTATTGACATCACTACATACTATGTAGATGCCAAACACCAATTATGAGTTGTATTTTCAACTAAGATAGAAATATGTATAACATATCTCATATCTGACATACCTCAGCTAGAAGAGAATGGCCATCTGGGAGTTCATAGCTGCAAACATATGAAACAAAACAGAGTAACTGTTAGAAAAGTCAAGTTTAACAACACTATCAAATCTTAGCATTTAAATGCTTAGTCTTAGTCTGCCACTTAATGATGAGAGATGTGTTTCCTGTTTCATTTCAACCTTAGGACACGGCTAATAACAGAAAAGAGTTGACACTTACACTTGGTGTTCTGTCCTCAGCTGACTAATGTTCTTGAGCTTAGGCATTGGGAGAGATGCAGCCTCAGCGGTAAGCGCAACCAGAGCGCTAGACATGTTTCCTTCTTGTAGTTCCTTGCTGTGTTCAAAAATCTTCTTCAAGTTATTTGTAAATGCATCCATGTTCAGTCTTATTGTTGGAATCTCTTCAGGATCTTCAAAGAAAGCATCCTCTATGTCAGCTAATGATACTTCTTCACACTCTGGCTCTGGTGATGCTGGCACTTCAATTATCGGTTCACAACTTGTCACCTTGAATGCTGCTTCTGAGTGGTTGACTACTTCTAACCCCTGCTGTCTCCGCAATGGCTCTGGCAGGCTCTGTAGAGGCATATTAGGTGTCTCCATTCCTTTCTCTGAACCGGGTAAAGCCAACCTCGCACTATAAAACAAGTAAGGTTACTCAATAAAACGTACCAATTCAGAGCTACTTAATAGACTGTCCACGTCTATTTACTGAATGAGATAAAGTATAATAAAGAGTTCTGGTTGAAGGGAAAGTGTAGTATCAGTATCACCTGGCAAATGCACTAGCAAAGTGTCTACATTCTCCTCTCATCGGACAAGCATTGCAATTGGGTTTGCTCTTTGTACAGAACACCTAAGAGTCAAGTAGATCAGAAACTTAATCACGTGTTCTGTCTGTTTTTTCACACATAGATATGTGTCTATATTATACATACCTTTCCAAAAGTAATCATTTGGTAATGCAGTTCATACCTGAAAGATAATGAATAAGTTATTTGAATGAACAATAACAAAATCTAAGGTAATGATGAGAGATCTTACAATGTTTTTTGGTCGAATTTGCATAAACGTGGCCAAAGATACTTCTGTATAGACTCAAGCACAGGATACCTGCATAAAGATGTATCAGCGAAAATTAAAATAACAAGTCCAACTAGAACCATTTTGTAGAGTGCTTACATTTCTAGAAGATGGAGTTGAAGGGACTCAGGTAGCGGTTGAAGGGGTACCCATCCGAGTCTAACTGCTATGCGTCCAACATTGGTATCAACCTGTCAATAAGTTCATACATCATATAATTCACTTGACAGGAACGACAAAAAAAGAAAAAGAAAAGAGATGATGATTCAAGCTTACAGGAAAAGCAAGGTGATGCAGGGTTAGAAGCCTAACACACTCCACACTTTTTAGGCCTAATCCATTGAAGCTCAGAAGATACTCTCTGCATGTTTTTATATTTGATGAGAAACTACCTATGCAATATTAAATCATTGACGCTTAACACTTTTATTTCAAACTCACTTTGCTTTGTCAGGTGGAACGTCTCTTAACCATTCGAGATCAAGACTCCCATGCTCTGTAAGCAGTCGATTAAGGAAGCCCTGCATTATTTTCATGTTCAACCTCAAATAGTTAATATGTAGATTATCAATACACTTGGCGATGTTAGTGATAAAATGTACCTGTATACGTTCAGCAAGTTTATGGTTCATCCCACGGCTCTTAATGGTTTCAGCTACTTCATCAACATCTGCTGTTCTTATGGCCTCCCAGTCCACAGAGTCCAGTGTCCTTGCTGTT
This sequence comes from Eruca vesicaria subsp. sativa, assembly GCA_932364175.1. Taxonomy (NCBI): domain Eukaryota; kingdom Viridiplantae; phylum Streptophyta; class Magnoliopsida; order Brassicales; family Brassicaceae; genus Eruca; species Eruca vesicaria. The sequence continues at coordinate 147,358 of CAKOAT010356265.1, forward strand.
TTCTCTCTTTTGCCTTCTCTGCCTTGCGCTTCTCTTCTTAAACCGTCCCAATCAAACCCCTCTTTTACCTCCTTTAAAACCTTTTTCCCACTTGCATTGAAAGTAGCCTTATCCTTAGGATTGAGCTCTTTGGATAGTAGTGAGTCAGGTCCTGTTTGTTTCTCTGTACCTTCTTGGACATCAAGACAGGTTGTGCTTTCATTAATATCTGGAATTGATGTTTCTATCACCGGTCTTGTGGAATGACCGCTGCTAGAGCTTTCAGGTATGTCTGGTTTCTGAACACTCAACACATCCCCAAAGAAACAACATGGTTCATCATCAGAACACTTTGTTTTCCCTTTCAGTGATTTGAGGTCTTTAACCTCTGAGCTACAGTCACCAGGAGACGTGTTTGGGGTGCTTGAAACCCCAACTTCTTGCCTTGAACACTGATTAGCCTCTTCGACTGAGACAGTATCAGCTGTGGTAACGCCTTTTCCTTTCCCTTGTAGCTGAATAGACCCCTGCGACTCTAGGAGCTTCACATATGATGTATTATGCTCTGCTTCTGAGTTGATCTCAAAGCTTGATCCTGCCCTCTCTGTCTTTTGAGGAGTATCAAAAACCAACGAGTTCTGACATGTAAGTACAGAATCTTCAGATGGAAACAGCTCTTGGACAATGAACGTCTGAACTGTCTTGTTAACTTCTACGCTTGAAGCAGTTCTGTCTGAATCCACCTGCGCCTTTGAATCCATAGTCTTGACAACTGATTCATTCCCTGAGCTGGCAATCTCACTGCTGCTCCTTGAGGTGTCATTGCTGTTTACATAATCCTCCTTTTCCTCATCATGCTGTGTGATGTTTACAGTAGCAGAAATCTCATTATGAACTTGTGGGTTTGAGACTGGTTCATCTGAGTCCAAGTAAGTTATCCGGATAGAAGGCATGGAGCTTGATCCCACTTCAAAGTCACTGCTGGGTACTACTGGTGCAGGATATTCCGAAGCTAGTGACATGAACGCAGAGCTAGAGAGAAGAAACAAAAGAACAGAACAGAAGTTAGTTTTGCTTTCTTTCTTGTCTTGGATTAGTATAAACACAGAATCAATGTAAGAACGTATACCTTGAGAGATGGTCAGAAACGTTTTGAGTGAGAAACACTCCAACCACGGAATCAACAACTGAACCTTTCCATGGAGTAAAACGCCTATCCCCTGTTAAGACCATAACAACAATTTTTAACTAAGACATACAAGTTACAGACCAAATACTAGTAAGAAAACATGTGTTGTATGTTACCTTGTACAAGATGCATTCGTGCTATAAATGAGTCTGCTCTTCCTCTAAACACATTACGTTCTTCCTCCCACCATTTAGCCTTCTTCTCGTCTGATCCGTTAACACCTTCGCTATCAATATTATCCATCAGAAGCTTCCAGACTCTATCTGTCTCAGTATCTATATGAACCTTTGCTCGGTCACGCCGTGGTTTTTTAACACGAGTTGAAGGCACAATTGCTCCAGGGCCACCGTTGTAGATTGCAACCTGGTTTCCTATGCTGTAACTGCTGTTGTTCATTGCATAAGGAACAACAGCAGTTTCTGAGTACTCTCTGTTGATGTCTAGTAGACGCATTAGCTCACTGATTGCTTCAACAGAGTAACGTTGTCTCCAAATATCATCTGGAGATAGCCCTGCTGTAAAGATACATCAACATTGTCAATTTAAAGATTCAAGAAAGAGAGTTAAAATCACACTTTGTGTATGTATGTATTCATTACCAGCACATGAAGGTAGAAACTGGGGATGCTTAGGGAGAATAGTGAGCAGATTGTTCTGTGATTTCTGAGAGTTAGTGGGTCTCTTCTTTCTGCTCGAAGCCACCGGCCTCTTAGCAAGAACTTGTGTAGCTTTGTTTATGGAAGATGAATCCCGGAACCGAGCATGGCCTGTAGTTCTCTTCTTTGTTGGGGTGTCTATCTTATCCAAGCAAGCAGTAGACTCAAAAATCTGACTTCCTTGAAAGGTTAGGACTCCACTAGCACTGGCCTCAGAATCGAAAATGTAGCAGCTTGACTCTTGTGCAACAAGTTGTTGTCCAGCGTATGATGTGTTTGTAATGGCTTGAGACCACCAAAGCTCTTCATTGTACCCAAACGCCTGCGCTTCATTGTACTCAAACACCTGCTCGTATTGTTTCCCACAGAAATATATATCACTAGTTGGTTCTTTTCCTTGTCTCCTCTTTGTGACTTGTGCCTCATTAATCTTCTTCACAGGTTCCTTTCCCATTCTTCTGTTTTGGCTACTACGCTTTCTCTTAGGAGTGCTAGGCACTGCCATATGACAATCTTCTATGTCTTGATCCTGCTTTTCTCCATTGGCTGATCCCTTCTCATCTCTGTTTTCAGGTTTGAGACTCTCATCCTCAAAGTCCAAGGCTCTTCTACAAGGCTTCTTGGTATGACTTGTAGCCTCTTCAGTTGCTGCTGATTCTTCAACTGGTGTGTACTCTTGATCCTCACCAACTTCTTTTTTCTTCCTCACATACTTCCTCTTGGGAGTTTTGGTTTCTTCACCCACAACAATAGGCTTATTTGGAGCTTTGGGTTTAGGATTGTTTTTCGGTTTCACTTCTCTAACAACCTTTGGCCTATGCTTCTTCCTCTTTGGCTTCTCAGGAGTCTTGATAACATGTTCTGCAAAAACGACAAAATCATTAGATGATTATAACACTGCTTCATCTCTAATCAAAGCTCTCTCTTCTTACCTTTATCAATCCCAGTCTGTCCTGAGAAATACACTGATGAAGCAGTGTTGGCCAAAGCCAGCAAATCTAGACAAGACAAATGGTCAAGACCACTCTTGTCTTTGTTCCCAGAGAATCTCCTGCATGCAAACACTCCCTTTAGCAAATTACACAACACTAAAGTTTCTAAATTTAGGACAAAAGACTTTACCTTTCCTCTGTCTGAGTCTGATCTGGGTAGATCGGAGTAATTGGCTTGATGGGTGTCTGAGGAACCCATGTAGCTTCCTCTCTCACTTGTTTATCCATTTATCTAACTTCAGTTCTGTCTCTTTTACACAACTTGTTCCATCAACGAAAGCTTAAAACTTGTAAAGTTTCTATTTTTACCTGCAAAAAAAAAAAAAATTAAAAGAGGTTGAAAATTTCTATAAAGAGTCTGAAACGTTTAGATCCAATTTTTTCTGTTGGGGGTTTAGAGAGATCTCCGGGAGTCATTGATTTTAGGTGAGTTAGGTTGAAGAAGACTTTTCATTTCACAACAAATTGATGAAAATGCACAAACAAGAATAAAAAGGACACAAAAACATAAATAATCAAAGTATGAAGATTATTTACCTGTGGATTCAATGGTTGAGATCAAAGTGATAAGAAGCTCTGAGAGGATAAGAACACACCGTTTCTCTTGGTAATGACGAAGTTGAGTGATCTAGAGACGAGTTATATAGAAAAAAGCTAAAAGCATTTTTGGACTTTAACTTATGAAGGAGCAGAGGAGATTGTGATGATCGTGATTTATGTCTTTGTATTTTTTATATATACGTTAGTTAGTTCGAGCGCGAGAAACCGTTTGATTGGCGGGAAAAGTTTTTAAATTAATGTTTGAAACACGTCTTTCTTAGTCTCCTGGACTATTGGAAAGATGATTTGAAGTAATAATAATATATTCTTCAACTTGTTCATTTGTTCTCTGTCTCTTTACTTTTCTCTCTTTTTTCTTCTTCTTCTTTGCAAATGAATAGTCTAATCTTTTCATCAACAAAATAAAAAATGTATAAATATATGTTACATTGTTTATGAAATATTTCATTTTCTTTAGATTTATTTTATATTGGTGGAGTTTTACTAGTATTTGAATTCAGATGAAGTTTTGATCATATACTAATTTATCAACTTTTTAATAGATGAAGATATAATATTTCTAAGTCATGTTATGATCTACTGTCTTTAAAAATTGTTGTAATTTATCCTTTTTAATAGATGAAGATATAATATTTTCTAAGTCATGTTATGCTCTACTGTCTTTAAAAATTGTTATAATTTATCAACTTTTTAATAGATGAAGATATAATATTTTCTAAGTCATGTTATGTTCTACTGTCTTTAAAAATTGTTGTGTAGACAAAATAAGAAGGTCGACTTCATGCATCACATGTAAGAGTATATGCTCTTGTGTTCTGAAGTTTTCAGTACATACTTGAGCTGTAAGTTTACAAAACTATCATGGAGCCTTTTGAACTTTTTATATATAAACTGTAAAAACATACCACTCTTATGATTCAGAAACCATTTTCACCAAACTAAATTCATATACTATAAATAGCATTTATTCGATTGATTTGATATTTCTAAATCCCAACAACATTTTATGTTTCAGTTTAATTCGATCTTAATTGGCTCACTTTTATTGGACTGAACATTCCACCTCCACTAGTTTAATCTTCGTTGAGTATCATCTAATACTCCTTTTTATAATACTGTGATTATTAGGCTATAATTTTCCAACAATATGGGAACATGTTCCAGGATAATAAGTAGGCTCCATCCTATGTATTTAACCACAAAAAAAAAAATAGTCCATGAACTTTAAGACATGACCAAATTTGAAACGATTAAACGTTTATATAAATTTTGGCGCCTAAAATTAGTACGTGAACTTTAAGTCATGACCAAACAACCAGTCTTGTCATAAGACTTAAATACCGACTATTAGATTTTTGACCGTTTTCAATCTATTTTTCTTATATTTTATAATTAAATTATTTTACATTTAAAATGAAAACTATTCTGATATATTTTGTAGAATATTAATCTCCAAAATACAGAATAAAATAGAGGGATGCTATTTTTAATATATAGAAGAAAAAAGTATTCTATATAACAAAAGATGAGTTAGAATAAGTTTGTCTACAAATGGTATTATATAAATAAATATCGAATTGTGTCAGAAATACTTTGAGTAGTCGGGACATCCAACTCATTTAGTTATTTTGGTTTGTTGATTAATTTAGTTTAAGAAATATCTTACCTAATAAAATCGAATCTATACAAAAAAAAAGAATTGTGTGAACTATTTATGTACTAGAAGCAAGAAGTGTTATATGCAACTATATAAATTATCAATAATACAGTTAGCTTACATCATAATTTTTCATTTAGTATAGTAACATGGTTTATCAACTTTTACAAAATTGGATATTTAAGTTGACACCTAAAGAGCGCAACTTAAAGACAAAATTAGTTAACAATGTTATTTTTGCTATTCTATTTATCACTATATTTTCTTTTGGATGAAAATGGTTTAAACCCTTCTGTAATATATATACATTTTGACGTTTTTGAACATATGGTTTAAGTTGGGTCATTTTTGGTGTCTTTAAATGATTTTAGTATCTTTTAGAATATGTTTCATATACTATTTTCTGAAAGCTAAACCATGTTATTATAAGTATAACTCACTTCAATGCATCCGCTTCTATTTCCAGCACTTCCTCATCTTAGAATAATTATAACTCATACTTACAATATTTTGCTTATGATTCTTCAAAACCAATTTTAATCTGATCTAGTTATTTGTTATATGTCATATGCCATCAACATTGTATTTAAACCAATCAGGTGGTGGTGATTTGGTAATAATAAAATTTTGAAATCTTATTTGAGTGGGATAAAATCCTTTGATATTTATTGTTTCCTCATCAGTAACCAATACCAACTTACTCTACGTGACTGTGAACACGTGAACATCATGTGATTGGTGAAAATGGCAAATTCGTAGGTTGGGATAAACTAAAATATGAAAGATGTCTACACAGATATGACTGTTGCTGAATTGCTGGAATGTGGAGTACACCACACAAGTGGTTGATTAGAACATGTGAACTGTGCAATTTTTTGTATCACATTTTTATGTTTTTTGGTTTATGGTCATAAGAACTTGACAATGTTTGGTCATGTACTGAATGGAATAAGCAAAGACCGAACAGCTCACTTGCGACTTCATCATAATTAACAGTCATACATATTTAGGGGCAGACGTAGATGTTCGATATGGGTTCACGTACCCGCTACTGATTTTCGTTTTTTTCTTAAATAAGTTATTTAGTTTGATTACATTATTCTTAGTTTAGTGAATAAGTAACAAAAATGTCTCCAACTCGCATTTTTGTTATTTTTAGTGTTGTGCCGCCAATTAAAAACCTTTCTAGATCCGGTCACTGGACATAATACACAGAAATATTTTCACATTTAAATTGTTTTGGGTAAATTTCTAAACTTCGTCCTATTATAAATAACAAAAAGATGCATAAAATACATAAACTAAAAATCCTATAATTTCTCACGAGGTCCCTCTTCGTGTGGTAACCGTCGGTGGCAGGCATCACGTTTTACGCACTGTGTGAGACGTGGACCCAAATGCTCCTCAAAGGCCTCATCTACTCTCTAAGATTCTTTGTTCTATTTACATTTTGTATCACATTCATTTGACTCGCTTATTAAACTATGAATCACCATGGAAAAAAGTACTCAAAAGGAAAATAAATAATGCATTAAATTTTAGGGGATTCGGGACTTCAATTCTCACCCTACTCTTATCCTCTTGGGCGGCACTGGTTAATGGATCTTCTCAGCCACAAAAATATGCACTAGGTTTCTTTAGAAAATGTAACGCTAGTTATTAAATATTGTGATGTCACAAGTTTTGTTTTTGCTGTCAATAGGATATGATCCAAATCAACATGGGGAAACTTAATCAATGAAAGAAAGACCATAGTGATTTTCTTACTTCTCTCATGCAAACTAAGGCAGTGCCAAGTGGAAGCCAAATGCCATCTTCCTTTGCTTAGAGCTCAAGGTCACGGGGAACATGAACAACACTACACAAAGTATATAAAATGCTTAATTTACTAGTGCATGCCTTTTTCAAACGTACTTTTCCCCATGTCTTGAATCATAACATTCATAAACCACCGCTCACTTTCATCCTAAAACATCACTTACTGAATGATTCAAGTAAACCACCCATAAAAAAAATCGCAAAGGGTCACCAGTTAGAATTTTAATTAGTTCTATATATGTATGTATTTTAATATTTTTTGGATAAATGTATTTGTACTAATTAATTTGAGGTGGATGATGAATTTTCTAACATTATGAATATACAAACTCTAATCAATTTTTAGCGACATACTAAGGTTTGCATACTTTAACTATTTATTATTAGGCGAGTGAAGCAATGTTTGGCCCGGACAAGTGACAACACTAATCAAAGTTTTATATTGCCTACAAAATTAATAAGTTTAACCGCTTAAACTCGTTATATACAGTCTGGCTTATCACACAACATTATTAAGTTAAAAACAAAGTGATACACTTGAAATTCGAGTTTGGTATAATATTCACAAGTACAATTACAACTAGCAAGCACGTGCACGACCCACTCGTGGTAGGGCATAACTTCTATGTATGCTGGCATAAAAAGTATCATACGCGTAACACGTCGGCAGTATTACGTACATTGACATTGCAACTTCTGGACGTTAATCATGTAACTAAGAAAAATCATTCGTAACCAACCTTAGTACTGAGCCAAAAAACAACATTGTTATGTAAGTTTTTGTATATAATTTACTAATCGAAGGGAGAAAAAAATATACGTTTGATATTCTATACACTAGCACAAGGACTAAAAGATGAAGCAGGTGAGTTTTTTCACATTCTTAAATAAAAATGGTTAAGGTACTAACATAATATTTATATAATATATAGCATTGTCAAATCTTAACTAAATTGATTATAGCTAGATGAAATGTCAAAAATAAAAGTCATAAAATGTTGGGTTTAAGAAGTGACATAACAAAGGCTGGGTGTTAGAAAAAAAAAGGCTGGGTGTTAATGTTTCATAAATATATAATTATTTTTTTGACAAAAAGTGTTTCATATATATTAATATCATAAAATGTTGGTGCTTTAAATGACTACACATATGCATTACATTAAGCTTTGTTCATTACTTTTAATTCACTTATCATTCTTAGAATTTAAAACCATCATAATTTTTCATTTACTTATTATTATTTATTAATTATTATTTTGTACGAAATCCATAATAATAAAATATATGATCATATCCTTTTCTTTTTAAAACTCAAATTTTATCCTATAAAATCGAATTAATTCTCAGATAAATCAAGGCACCAAAAATCTATCTACTAATGACACCAACTGGAACGTTCTTATTAAAAATCACATTAAAAAAAAAATTCACAAAATTTAATAATGCACTAATTACACCAAATAGAATGTTCTTATTAGCATGGCTTAATTAGCAATAATAAAAGAATGATTGTATTTCATCTTCTTATTTTTTTTTGGGGTGAGTGGCAACACCACCACCACGCACCACCAGACACGTCGTTGTTAAGGAAAATAGAAAACCTCTAAAAGGAGAAAAAACAACAACCAACAAAGATCAATCCATATTTCTGGAAATCCAACCTCTATGAGTTTTTGTCTTCTTAAGATCAAACATATCAATTCAACATTTTCAAGTTCTTCACCAACATTCTTAATCGCCGGTCAGTATCTTCATCTAGGTTTTCGATTCCATCTCATAGGTTAGAATATTCTCACATTCATGTTAATCTGCATTAATTTGTCTTAATGTCCAAAATCTAACACAATATATAAGGATATACATTCCTTTGTTGTCTTGTCATTCTCATTGAAAATGTATTCCAAATTGTTTGATTATTGTATATAGATTATGATTCATGTGTATGTTTGCATATCTTCTTGTGTTTATTATTGTATGTTTTTGTAGATTAATGGCTAATTAAAAGGATCATATACTCATAAACATGACTTCATCTGGGAGGAGAAGCATAAGAAGAGGCTCATCATCTTCCAAGAAACCGGTTCTCCAATCCCAAGAAAGCGGAAACAATAGCTTTAACGAAACCACATTTCCTAAACCCGGTTCACCCCACCCCGAACCGGTCTCCGACATCGAGCGAACCGTCAAGAAGCTACGTTTATCCAAAGCCCTAACCATCCCCGAAGGAACAACCGTCTTCGACGCATGTCGAAGAATGGCTTCACGCCGCGTCGACGCGGTCCTCCTCACCGACACAAGCGCTCTTCTCTCAGGCATCGTCACAGACAAGGACATAGCAACGAGAGTGATCGCAGAAGGGTTGAGACCAGAACACACTCTTGTCTCCAAAGTCATGACAAGAAACCCTATCTTCGTAACATCAGACTCATTAGCCATCCAAGCTCTAGAGAAGATGGTTCAAGGCAAGTTCCGACACTTACCAGTAGTGGAAAACGGTGAAGTCATCGCTATTTTAGACATAACAAAATGTCTCTACGACGCAATCTCACGCATGGAGAAAGCAGCAGAGCAAGGAAGCGCCTTAGCCGCTGCTTATCCATTCATCGAAACATTAAGAGACCATATGTTCAAACCAGCGTTATCCACAATCATTACAGAACACTCAAAGGTCGCACTCGTCTCTCCTTCGGATCCCGTCTTCGTAGCTTCCAAGAAAATGCGTGACCTAAGGGTTAACTCAGTGATCATTTCCGTGGGGAACAAGATACTCGGAATACTAACTTCAAAAGACATTTTAATGAGAGTCGTCGCACAGAATCTCTCACCTGAGCTTACACTCGTCGAGAAAGTAATGACGCCAAGCCCCGAATGCGCGTCGATGGAGACAACAATCGTCGACGCGTTACACATCATGCACGACGGTAAGTTTCTACACCTTCCGGTTCTAGACAAAGACGGATACGCAGCGGCTTGTGTCGACGTGTTGCAGATAACACACGCGGCTATCTCCACCGTTGAGAACAGTTCAGGAGCTGTTAATGACATGATGCAGAAGTTTTGGGACTCTGCTCTCACGTTGGAGCAGCATCCACCAGAGGATTACGAGACGCATAGCGATATGTCGGCTACGTTGTTGAACTCGGAGGATACGGGGAAGTTGCAGTCTCAAGGGAGTGTTGTGAGTTTGTTTGCGTTTAAGTTTGAAGATCGGAATGGGAGAGTGCATAGGTTTAACGCGACGGGTGAGAGTTTTGAGGAGGTGATGAGTGGTGTGATGGAAGGGTGTGGTGAGGTGGTTGATTCAGGGGTTGTTGTGCAGATTATGTATGAAGATGATGAAGGTGATAGGGTTTTGATAAGTGGGGATGGTGATGTTGTTGCTGCTGTTGGGTTTGCTAGGTCTTTGGGGCAAAAGGTTTTGAAGTTGTATTTGGATTTTGGTGAGACGGTGTGTGTTGATCAGATGGTTAGAGATTTGTCTGAAGGGAGTTTTGGTGGAGGTGGGAGTTTGGTTGGGTGGAAGGGTGGTGTTGTGGCTGGGGTTATTGTCTTGACGAGTATAGGTGTTCTTGTTTACTTGAAACGTTCTAAGTGATTTATAATATGTTACATGTTACTTGTTTTTCTTTTTGAAATTTTGGTGAGATTTAACATTCATTGTAAAGTAATTATAAAACTTGTTACAAGATTATGATATTACTAGTGTTGATATTTATTTCATTTTCTTCTATATACACGATCATCATTGTTCTTTTTCATCGTTAAAATTCTTGGTGTTCTTTTTTTTTTTTGGACAACAAAATCTTTGGTGTTCAATGCTTTCATGAAAGCACTGCAGGAGTTCAAAAAAAAAAAAAAGAACAGATGCAGGCTGTGGGGTTCGAACCCACGCGCACTTATGTGCAGAAGAACTTAAGTCTTCCCCCTTAACCACTCGGGCAAACCTGCTGTTGTTAGATGTTGCATTTATGTTTTAATAGACTAATAGTATTCCACAATCAAATTCAAGAATTTGTTGGTTAAGGTTATGTGAACGATATGACCGGTAAAGAGGAACGATTCTGATAGCAAATAATTTATCTTTATCTTTGATCTAATTTGGTTTGTGTTTCTCTAGTCATCTGCACAGAGAGGAACACATCCGAACTTAAGGTTATAGAAGAAAAACGCACATACACTAACAGACTCGGAGATACAACTATAAGTTTATAATATGAACGAAATGATTGAACTCCAACCCGATGCATCAAACCACAAATCAAATCTGTAGAACCAAATTTACTCACGAAACTCCATGTATTGTCCACTGGTTATCATTAGTATCAGGCTGGTTATCATTAGTATCAGGCAGGAGAAAGTAAGAGCAAAGCCGAAATCATCATATTATAAAAGAAAAGCTACTGTACTCCATAGAGGCAGAGCTAGCTCAGGTTTTTCTCTTACAAAAAGTAAAGCAACTTCCTCCCCAAAAAGGGTTCAAACAAGAAACAAAAGAAACCAACAAAGAGAAAAAAACAAACGTAATGTTTTATTTAAGCAGAATGAGGAAACACAACTCTGATCGTCTTCTTGTCGTCATAAAGAAGAGACGACTCTTTGCTTCTAGACAGCTGCACCACTTCTAGTAGGGCTCCACAGGTTTGCGGAAGTTAGCTCCAGCGTAAACTGCCTCTGATCCCAACTCCTCCTCAATACGCAAAAGCTGTTAATATTTACAGCAAAGCAACAAAACAGATTAGTCAGTTGAAGTCCACTATGTTCTTGATTCTTGTTAAGATCATTTTGGTTTTAGGGATGTTTTCACCTGGTTGTACTTGGCAAGACGCTCGGATCTGCAAGGAGCTCCTGTCTTGATTTGTCCCTGGAAATAGACAAAGATGGAGATAACCAAATGAGAATCACAAAACAATGAATAGTTTGTTACTAGGGAATTTGGGTTTTAAATGGATTTAAAACTTACAGTAGACAAGCCAACAGATAGGTCAGCAATGAAAGTGTCCTCAGTTTCACCACTTCTGTGGCTGGCCATCACTCCCCATCCTGCTCTCTTCGACATCTTCACTGCCTCAATACTCTCTGTCACTGACCCGATTTGGTTAACCTGTTGGCCAAAGATTTAGTCAGTACTTGTCGAAAGAAAATAATCTGAATTATAAGATTATAATCTGGGTTGGTAAAATACCTTCAAGAGAAGAGCATTGCAAGACTTTTCTGCGATTGCCTTTGCAACCCTCTGGAATAAGAGAAACAAAGATATAAGCACTTTGAGAGAAAAATAATCTTAAGGAAAACAGACAGAAACTGGTAAGAGCATCGGGTTATGTCACAAACCTTGGGGTTGGTGACCAACAAATCATCACCAACAATCTGAACATTGTCTCCACACTCGGTGGTCATCTTAGCATAGTGCTCCCAGTCATCTTGGTCAAAAGGGTCCTCAATAGACACAATTGGGTACTCAGCAACAAAGGACTTGTAGAGGTCCTTGAGTGCATCTCCAGAAATCTTCTGAGAGCCATTGTTGTTCTGCAGAGAAACAAACCGAGAAGGATTGAGAAGTTAGGATCGATCTAGCGTTTTATACTGAAGAAGCAATTACTAAGGGAATAGAAGTTCCACCTCTTCTTTGAAGTTCAAGTCATAGGTCTTGTCTGATGAGTAGAACTCAGAAGCCGCAACATCCATTCCGATGACGACCTTGCCAGTGTAGCCAGCCTTCTCAATAGCAGTCTTGAGCAATTCAAGACCTTCCTTGTTCTCCTGAATGTTTGGTGCAAAGCCACCTTCATCACCAACGTTTGTGGCATCCTGGCCATACTTCTTCTTAATCACAGACTGAGAAAATCAGAACAAGACATGTTAGTTCACGGGAACTATTTGAAGTTACAGCAACTGTAATAGGAACACATAGTTTGCATATCAATTATGAGTGCGTCTCAGAGACGACAAAGAACTGAGGTCTACCTTCAAGTTGTGGTAAACTTCAACACCCATTTTCATGGCTTCTTTGAAAGATGAAGCTCCAATAGGGAGAATCATAAACTCCTGCAAACATCAATAGACAGTCAGAAATATTCAACAGTGAAAAGAAGCTTGATACTTGACATGTCAATTAAAAAAAAATCAAAATGAACATACCTGCATAGCGAGCTTGTTCCCGGCGTGTGATCCACCATTGATGACGTTGAAGGCAGGAACAGGTAGCACAATCTTAGGGTTACCAGCAAGATTGGCAATGTGCTGCACCCAAATACCACACAAAAGAAATTTTTTTTGAACATCTAGCACCAGAAAAACCAAATAGCAACAGTTTGATTAAAATTTACAAGTCTGAAAATCACCCTACCTTGTAGAGAGGAATGCCACTGACAACGGCCCCAGCCTTGCAGACAGCAAGAGACACAGCAAGAATAGCATTGGCTCCAAGCTGTACAAACAACAAGAAGAAACAAGATGGTCAGAAACGTCGTTCATTATTAAGGTGAACAAAGATAACTCAAATTTCTTTATCAAATCACCTTTTGCTTGCACCAACCCCACTCGTTCTGGGTTCCATCAAGTTCATGGACCATGAAATTGTCAATAGCAGTCTGCTGAGTTGGGTCCTGATAGGAAAAAAAACAAACACATGAATGTCAGTTAAAACAGCTTCAGAAACAAAATTAGATGCACTAAACATAAATCCAAAGAGAGAGAGAGAGACTCACCTTTCCAATCAAAGCTGGGCCGATGATGTTGTTAACATTTCCAACAGCCTATTAAACATTCACAAGAACAAATCAGAAAACAAAAAAAAAGCACATAACACTTCATTCACATAAAATAAATTAAAAACACACTACCTTAGAAACACCCTTTCCAAGGTAGTCAGAACCACCATCCCTAAGCTCAAGAGCCTCGTAGATACCAGTGGAAGCTCCACTAGGAACAGCTGCTGTAACCTTCACACCAGTGGATGTGTGCACATCAACCTATACCCATCACCAAATACAAACAAACAAAATCATCAGCTTAATACTAATCACAAACTAAAAAATCCAAATCAAACAGATCCTTCCCCAAGCACCACGTCAAAACACAATCAACTCCACGATCAATGACACATCTCTCATCTCAAAACTCCGAAACGCAATCGAGATCCACAAAAAAGGAATAAACATTAATCATATCTCTATTCACGATCAAAACGCAGAGTTTTCATTCATTTAATCTCAAAATACATACATCTCAATCAAACAGATCCAAATCAAACAGATCCGTCCCAACGACTCATCTCAAATCTACGAAACGCAATCGAGATTCACAGAACGGAATAAACATTACTAAATCATATCTCTATTCACGATCAAAACGCAGAGTTTTCAATCCCCTAAGCTCAAAATACATCTCAATCAGCTTCTAAATCTCATCAAACAAACAGATCCATAAGTAATAAACAGTGTACAGAGCCGAGAGTGACCTGAAAACGCTAAAAAAAAAGAGATCGAAGAAGAAGCAAACCTCGACGGTGGGGTTGCCACGGCTGTCAAAGATCTGTCTAGCCTTAACAACGGTGATAGTAGCCATAGTCGAAAATAGATCTAGAGAAAGGCGATGAGTACGAGGGTTCAGTGAAACGATCGATTACAGTTAGGTGATGTGTAGAGTGGTATGGTTTGATTATATAAAGAGGAACTGGGTGAGGAAATAGCCGTCGGATTGTTTTAATATGAACCGTTGGATGATAAGGTAGGTTGAGAAAAAAAAAAAAAGACAAAACGATGTGCTGCACGTCTTTTGCAAACGAGGAAAGGTTTTTGCTCCTTGTCCAAGCAATGGAATATTCGAATACGACTTTCGTTTAAACTCTAGAAACCAAATTTAGTAATTAATATTTGTGTCTTGATTTTCTTTCTTTTTTTTGAATATATGGGCCCAAAGCTTACGGCCCATTTAGTTTTTTTGTCGGCTTGCCCATTTAGTTTTTTTTGTCGGCTGGCCCATTTAGTTATACACTAGTGCTTTGACTAACACACCATTGGATGCCCTTGGAATAATAGAATCTGTAACGCAGTATCCAAAGAGCCGCATAAAAGTAATACAACAAAACAAATGAGATTTGACCCTCGTTAATCTAAACTTCAAATGACTTTGACTATATAACATCCATCGTATTTTGACGATCATAATCAGTATAACAATGGCTGAGGAGGAGAATGAGAAGAGCATCGTTGCTGCATCAGAAGATGAGTGCCCATGTGAGACAGAAGCAGTTGAACAAGAGACAGAACTGAGTTCTATTTTGGATAAACTTACTTTAGAGCCTAAGAAAGAAGAGAAGCAGAAGAAGAAACTTTTGGTGTTAAGTCTGAGTGGTCTACTTCTCCATAGAGTTCATCGGAAAAGTAACCGCAAAATTCCCAAGAACCGATCTCCTGATGCTTCTTGTGGTCCAAACCTAGGTAACTTGTTACTATATTTACATTTTAATGAATAATTAGCTTAACTTGATTGGTATTGGTTAGTGTATAAGAGGCCATTTGCTGAAGAGTTCATGAAGTTTATCCTCGAGAGATTTGAAGTTGGGATTTGGTCCTCTGCTTGCGAGTTAGTCTCTCTTCATTATCCATTTTTGAAAATTCAAATTAATTTTCATTTTAATATGGTTTCTTATGGTTTTGACTTATAGGAAAAATGTTGATATAGTTCTAAACATTGTTCTTGATAATCTTCAAGATAATCTTCTTTTTGTATGGGTAAGTAAGACTCTTATGATATTATATGTGTCTCAGTGTGTGTTTATATTTAACCATTTTATGATAATCTTAGGACCAAGAAGAATGTACTAACAGTGGAAGTACGACACTAGGGAATAGTGATAAACCTATGTTCTTCAAGGATCTCTCTAAAGTGTTTCAGTACTTCAAAGGATTCTCTGCTTCAAACACTATCTTCATCGATGATGAACCATACAAAGCTCTTCTTAATCCTGTAAATATATATACTTTCCATATCTCTATACTAATGTTATTCACTAGTTTAGTTTTGGCTCCTTTAATTGATTTTTTTATGTGCATGCATGCAGGACAATACAGGTGTGTTTCCAGTGAGTTACGATCCTACAGACAAGAACGATGACTTTCTTGGTATGTGATCGTTTTTAACCTTTGACGTTTCCATCTGATCTTATTATTAATTTAGCCATGATTTTTTTTTTTTTTTTTGGTTTTGATTATGTTAGATCCAGAAGGAGAGTTTTGTGCTTACTTGGATGATCTCGCAAGTTCATCAGATGTTCAAGATTATGTTAAAGAGCATTCGTTTGGTCAGCCAATGATCGAATCTTCTCATCCGGACTGGCCTTTCTACAACAAAGTCATAAAAGATTATTATCTTGCATATGGTCATCTGTTAGTTTAGTTGGGGTTTATTAATATTAACTTTGTTCTTTAGCTTACTATTGAGTACTGAAGCACATTTCTAGTGAAAAATGAGTTTTATTATGTTCACTGGAAAGAAACCAATGTGATGAAAGATAAAATTAACACATGATAAGTTTCATGTTTGATGCATCTTACAAGGATGTCATTAGTATTGAATTAGAAATGTGTTTCAGTGTTAAAAAAATTTTGTTCAAGACCTATGACTTGACCTGTAATCATGTTTGATGCATCTTACAAGGATGTCATTAGTATAAAATTAACACTGAACGTATAGCTACAAATACATCCTTGTAAGATGCATCAAACATGATTACAGGTCAAGTTCAAATACAAACCTATCAGCAGAAGACAGAAGTATTATATAAATTTATGCGCACTTCAAAGAACAACAGCGCCCGTGGCCTAATGGATAAGGCGTTTGACTTCTAATCAAACGATTGTGGGTTCGAGTCCCACCGGGCGTGCTTATTTTTGAGTTTTTTCTTCTTCACCAATCAGCACACACTTTCTCTCAATTGCTATGTCATTTTGTCGCAAAACAAGCATAGAGTTTCCTAAACTTTAGAATATTCCTAGACTACTAGGTTTCGAGATTTAAGGCGAGTACATGTCAAGATTTGTGATTCATTTCATCAACTGTTGGTTCTTGATTCTCAGTTTCTGCAAGCTTCTTGTATCTTTGTCGAATGTTTGAGAACTATTCTTGAAAGCTTGCATAAGTGTTATTACTTTAATTAGTGGCCCGTCTCAGCTTTTAGGTTTGATTGATGGTTGTTGTGATGGCAAATCAAGAATGGTTAGAGTAATGTTCTAACTCTAAAACTTGAAAACATAAAAACGGGTGTCTTCTTTTGCATATGAGAAAGTTTTCTCTTGGCTTTGACAGGTTCCATGTAATAGTTAGAAAGAAGGAGATAGATGTACATCAACACTATTGCTTATACGATATACTTGGAAGTTGTTAACTGTTTGTCATCTTGAATAACGTTATAGTAAATTTGATCGAGTTAGTTGTTTTTACTTCATACTCCGTTTAGCTCAATATTCAAGGTGTTTCTAATACTAGAACGTAGTGTGAGAAAGAAATCATTATTCAATACTCAATTTGTCCTAGAAAACATGATATTGAAAGGACACAAGTCACACAACCAAGGAGATTCAAAATGTAAGTGGGTTTGACTACTCTAACCTGAAAGAAAAAGGGTCTTATTCAATGTTAAGGACCATTTCTTTTCCCTGAAAGGGACCATTAGTATTTAATTGTTACACAACGTGTATACTTGTTACTCGAAGTGTCCATTATGCTATTGAATGCTAGTTTTGCTTTCACCATGGATATTGGAGACAATGACAAGTTCGGCTTTAAATTACCAAAACAGTAATAATGGCAAAAGGAAGGAAAGTCAGGCTATGTCTTCACCGGTTTAGCACTTGGTAGAAAAAACTTATAGATTTCACCATGTTCTCTTCTATCTAGCAAGTATATATATTTCAAAAACCATTGACCGTTGGTTTTGTTTTTTAACGAACATTGAGTTTTATCGGTGTAACTAGCAGAGAAAGTCAAGCTAGAAAGAAATGAGATGTGCTTCTGCTGCTTTACACATACACGCATCACTCTCGTTCTTTTTACCCAAAAAAGGTTCTCTGTAGCTATATGGACCACGTTCAAATTTATCATTATGGTTTTTTTACCATTTACCTTCTCTATCTCAATTAACTGGACCGTGACGAAGTACTCCGATCCCAACGGAACTGCAACGTATTGATTTCAATAGACTTTTTGTACTTTTTAAATTAACAATTCAATAGGGTTCACCACAACATGGATCTACGTTTGTTTTGTTATATAAGCCTCACCACAACATGACACATGATAAGTTGCATGTCTTTAAATTCTAATTTTCTCAAATCTAGATGCCAGAATCAACAAAAAGTAAGTACTTTTTCACATTTGACAATGCCATATCGTATGGTAGTGGTATGTGTTAGTGCTGTCATTGTGTCTCTATCCAGATTCATTCTCAAATATTGTATAATTTAATCTATACATACATGACTAATACGTAGGTTATGTCAAGTCGAGTACACAAGTAATGTTATTATTGTATAACTTGATTTATACAAACATGATCAGTGTTACTAGTGGTAAAAATATTGTTTGTTTCTTCCTTTGGAGATTCAAGCACGAACCTATGAGCTTGGATCTAGTTTGTCACTATGTATGAACGTTAAAACTGCTGAAATTAATTGTCTGGTCCAGTAAAAACACTTTTCAGCTATAATTAAATATCAGAGAGCTCCCATAATAATACTGAAATAGGTTGGGAAGATAACTCATGACGGTAATTACTTCTAGTCTTTCAAGAGGTATAGGTTCCGAGAAGCTTTATATTTATAGGAATGAGAGATATATGAGAAGAAGATAGATAGTTTGAAAATGCCATCTTCCTATTTTCTCTAGCTTTAAGAATAATGAGATGACTTACAAATCGTTTTTATCAATCAGCTACTGAATACCTGTTCATAATTTTCCTATCCATAACCTTTTTATCAATTTCATGATGGTATGTTCAAATAAGTTTTTATAAAAGGGCCATTTTATACCAATCAACAACTCGAGTTTTTTCAAGCCGGCCTAGCTCGACAACGCTCCAGTTGCTCACAAAGATTAATTAGTTTGATAAAGACATTTGAAAGTAAAAAAAAGCTGGATCAATACTCTTCAACATTAAAAACAAAACTCGTAAATCGATATGATGATACTATTTCACCACCTAGTTCACTGTGCTCCAAAATTCTGTCAGTAATAGAATTGGGCCTTTCTCAGCTCTCTGATCTTCTGTTTTGAGTAGTAGCACTCCTGCAGCTCCACAGTGTTAAATAAAAGACTATAGGGGGTCTTTTATATACAAATACATATAAAGAGATGAAAGTGGGAGGCTATGTATATTGATTAAGAGTAGGAGTTTGAATTGGTATATGTCAGATTAGAGATTGATTAAGGTAGAGAAAGTGATACACATGTGTACAAAAGTAGCATCTGGACCATTCTCTCTTCCTTTTTCCCCTCTATATGAAACTGTTCCTTTTCTCAACTCACTTACTTCTTTTGTTTTACTTTCTTCATATACTAAATATCCACATTAACTATTTTTGTCGACAGTATATCCACATTAACTATTGATCAACAGTTACTAGTTTACAAATTTATGGATACTCACTTTTTTTTTTTTTAAAAAAGGCTTTGAATTCTCACTTTTTCTATGTGATTTACCATGATACGTGTATGAAAAACGAATTTTATATTTTTTTTTGTAATTCACACATTTCCATCAAAATTGAATATTATAAAATATAGAGTTTTAACTTGATCGATGGAGTTTTAACTTAATTTAAGTCATCGGTCTAACAGCACACCTTAAGCTATGATTTTATGATCTGCAGTAAGATTCAATTGGCATATTTTTCTCATGTTTTGGCAGTGCGGAGGAGACATGCATGCAGAACCACATTTTTAGCATCTTCTGTGACAGATTCATGTGAAAGTTCTATCAACATGTAGATCATCATTGATATATATATATATATATTTTTTTTTTTTTTGAACAACATATATATAATATATATTGCATTGGTTTGTAGAGGGTAAAAAAATTCATGCATAAAATGAAGAGGTCATAATAAGTGTTAGCATCTATTCAATTAAAACAAAGTCATTCTTTTTATCTACTGATACAAAATGTCATTTAAATTTGAATCATTTCTAAAATGTTACAAATAATATAAGTTATATAACTGATTGAACCGTATTATTTAAATTAAACCAACACAACTAATGTAAAAAGACGACCTTAATGTAAACTACCTTCAATATATGACAGATATCTATGTGTATACCGAAAACACATATTTTTTTCCTACAAATATGGAATGTTCTAAAAGAATATATATCATCAAAATATGGAATATGTAAATCTACTCATTATACTTAAATTAAACCACTGGTTATTTATGGAAAATAGTCTTGGACTTACTTTTATTTTTTGAACAAATTATAAAAGTTTGGTTTTTTGGACTTAGTATTAAGAAAAAACTCCAAAAAACATTGAATAAACTTTCCATCTTAAAAGATCAAAAATCAATTATTATTTTCAGACCCAAAAAGTATTTAATATTTTTAACAAAACAAGATTATCTATTATTAATCATTTATTTAAATCATGTACTTTAAAACATGTTAATATATATTTTTATTTTAAATAACAATCACTTTGTTTTGATAAATTTCAATTGTAACTTTTAAATAATTTATTTTTTTTATTTTTCTTAAATAATTTACTGATTAAAAAATGTAAAGCAAAACCAAAAACCAAATCTAAAAACTAAAATCTAAAACCAAAAGCTGAAAACACATATTATATTTTTTGCTTTGTTTATTTACAAAATAAACTATTTCAATTTTTTTTTAAAAAATTTCATCTTTTCAGTTTTAAATTAGATGTTTGATTATTTGAGATTTCTTTGTTGGTAATATCTATTTAAACTAACTCAGCGGGTTTAAAAATTAAAACCCAAACCAAAAACTGAAAATGAAAAAATAGAAACTTAAAAACTAAAAACCAAAATCTAAAAATAAAAAGTGAAACTAAAAACTAATGAAAAACAATCATCACCACAAATTTTGGTGAACTGATTTTATATCAAAATATTCTTTAAATTAAGACAAAACTCAATTATATAAATTTTTAATCATAAAAAATTTCCGCGCTTTTAAGCGCGGATCAAAATCTAGTATAAATTACTTGCGGGTTTGGTGTCTTAATTTTTCATCTAATTAAATAAAATATTGAATGACTCATTGACCAATAAAATCTATTCAATAAACTATTTCAATCACCCAAAATGTCAACCAAATATTGATAACTATCAACTATTTTTTGTATCGTTCTGTCATCTACAATAACACTAACCACACTTTTGTTTCCTAACCTTTACTTACTACCATTAGTTGGATCATTTGTTACCGGTTAAAGCCTAAATGGAGAAAGTGAGAAACTATTCGTTACATACACTATTTGATCTTTCTCTTTACTCAACACTCAACAGTGACTCAATTAATTACACGCGGTTAAAATCAGAAGACCTAGGGTTTTCCAACACTTATCTCTATATATTATGCAAATACATGTACTAACATGTGCATAAATATACAGATTCTAAACTCCATTTCAAACCCAAAACTAAATCATTTCTTTGCTTGGCTAAAACATAAGTCTCCTGAAACTTGATTGTTGTAAGCATAAATAGATAAAAGAGAACAAAGAAGAAGAAGACAATATGGAATGTTGGAGCAGCCCCTTCATCAATGGCGATTCTTCTTCCAACTTCATCTATCCTTTCCATAGCTTTGACAATGCTTCAGGTAAAGAAACTAATATGTGTGCTTGGTGCTAAAACTCTATTCGTTGAGATGAAGAATCCAATCTATATAAGGTCGTAGGAAACCAAGAAAACAATGTTTTTCTCTTCAGGTTCAATGGTGGAGACACAAGGAGCTCTGCTTCATGAACATTATTATGCAGCCCCTCCAGTAATGGTGGAGAGCAGTTATGGAGAAGCAAGTAACACCATCAATGGATATGAAACAAAGAAGAAGAAGATGACAAGCGAGCAGCTAAAGTTACTAGAGATAAGTTTCCGAGAGGAGATGAAGCTTGACCCGGACAGGAAGATGAAGCTGTCCAAAGAACTCGGGCTGCAACCTAGACAGATTGCGGTTTGGTTCCAGAACAGGAAAGCCAGGTGGAAGAACAAACAACTCGAGAATCTCTATGAATCATTAAGGCAGGAGTTTGATGTTGTCTGTCGAGAAAAGAAGTTGCTACAAGAAGAGGTACCGTTTAAACTTGTTTATTTAGAGTGGTAATTACTTGATATACTTTTTCACTTGTTTGAACAGCTTATTCAACTGAAGTCAATGATAAGAGAGGTTGGTTCGAGTAAAAAGCAGCAAATGTGGGGACATGATTGTAGCGAGGCAATATCAGCTCAGTTCCAACTCAACTAGATGTCAAACTTGGTCCAGAACTTTAGCTTTAATACAATGTCCTGTTTTGTTTTTGTGTCTGGTTTTTAGTTTTACCAAGAAAATTGAGTTCTCTCTGGTCCTACTCATTAGATCATTTTCGTTAAAGCCATAGACAGGCCATAAAATGATCATCACCACAAGCAAAAGAACAAAACTGATCAACGGTGTCTTAGATCAAAGTTTTCTTCAGATATTTGAGATTAAAACGCAATGGGATAAACCAAACAAAAAAATTCATAATCTGCATTAAAATCCCTTTTGAGAACAATATATCAGATAAGGTGCAAAACTATAAAAACTGGTCGAAACAATTAAAGAAAGATAAGAGCAGAGAGATGAATGAGAAGGCTAATCTATTCAACGTCTGCCACCACCACCACCCAACTTAGCAGCTTTGGGTGCGGCAGCCTTGGGGACATTGCTCTTGATTTTTTGTTGCTTGGAAGCAAACTCAGCCTTCTTTGCCTTCTTCTCGTCCTTGGTCTTCTTGATTCTCTCCTTGATGTCACTGCAACAATCATCAAATTTTATTTTAGAGTCTAATCACATTTTTCAGTATTCAAAAGATTGATAACTCTTCCAAAAGAAAACTAACCGTAAGGCAGCTTCTCTGGCTGCATCACGAACTTCAGGCTTCTCAGCACGCTTCTTCTGAATGACTTCCAAAGTAGCACCAACGATGGACCTTGAGTATGGTTTCTTGGTTGCACGTCTCCTCTTCTTCACAGCTTCTTGAGCAGCGTCCTGAAAGACTCACAAAATTAGTATCACTTACACAGAACCAAAGCTATAAAAACAAGAATAAGAGTTTTGGTTAACCTTCTTGTGCTGTTTACGGTACATGGTGGTCCATGCAAGCTTGGAAGGCTTCAACTTATTATGAAAATAATGCTTACATTTCGAGTTGATGAACAAGAACACCTGAGATAATGAAACATGTAAGAATAACAATCAATATACAAAGAGACATAGAGTAAAACAGATTCTTTAATTGCAATTAAAAAAAAGAACCTGAGAGTCAGATCTGATGAATCTGATACCCCTTCCTGGGTATATCTTGTGTCCACTGAATCGGCAAAGCTCAGTCCTAAAACGTCAAAAAAACATAATCAAAGTGCTTTAGAGATATACCACTCTAACATGTCTCAATCATAACCAAACACAAAACAGAACATACATAACATGTCATGTCATGAAATCACATTGGATCATAAGGGCAATGAGTTCAAACAGAGAGACACGACTACGTCTAGTTATTACCGAACACAAAAACCATGTCAGGTACAGGAAAATCTCAAACTTGCTAACATTTTAACCATACAATAAGCAGAAGAACTAAACAAGATCATTTACAATAATGTCAAGCCCTATGAGCTGAGCAACATGAAGAAACAGAAAGGAGATGAGAGTGCTTACTTGAGAACCATGGCTCCGCCGCCGCGTCTGAAACTTTTTCTTTTACACTGGAAGCCCTAAAAGTCTAAGCTTTGGATAAACAGTTTTGTATTTAAGGCAGATGAGTTCGTCTGAACCCTAGGTTGCTATAATGGGCCTTTAAGATCCAGTTATAAGTTTTGGCCCAATTTAGTAGAGCTTTAGGACGGTTAAGCCCATTAAGGAACATTTGATGGCCTCTTAGATCCAAATATGTTATGGATGGATATATGAAGATAAAGATTAAACCCCTATGTTATGGATGGATATGAAGATAAAGATTAACCCCCGGTCCGGCATGATGAATCCCGGTTTCTTAATTGGGTTTGATTTGACATCTTTTTATTTATTTATTTTTAATACTTTTCGACTAATAGATAATTTTTATATCTCTTATTTAAGAGATGATTTTTATTTTTTATTAGTTAAAAGTTAAAAAACGCTAGAACCCATTTCTTAGTCAAAACTATGAATCCCAACTAAGAAACTAGGGTTAATCATGGTCTAAAAATTGTCTTTTAATCAAAAATATAAAAATAAAAAGTATTAAATCATGAGTTAAGAATCTCGGTTAATCATGTCCGAACATGTCCAAAGACCGAAGTTTGGGTTTCAAAAAATTTATCCCATAAACGTCATTTTGTCACTTTTAAAATTATCCAAGTCTAATAAATGCGGAACACGTAGAAACTCTAATTTATTTTAGTAGTCACTAGTCAGTATATTAATTAGGTTTCAATTTTTTCTTTAGCAGAAATTCATTTATCATAGGCACTAGCAGCATCGATTTAAATAATATCCGTACATTCAAGATCCAACTTACACAAAAAAAAAAATTACTATCAAGATCCATACTTACACAAAATTTATAGAAGTAACACTCCCACCAATTGTCAATTGACCAAGTGTTGACACCAAAAACGTATAACACGTAGAAGAAATGATGTGTCATCGCTATTTGCCGTCTTCCAAAACCAAAGGATGTCTCAATAAGGAATTTTTTTTTGTCCAGTCTAAGAGCATGCCCATTAGGGGTTTTAAGGAAGGGTTCACACATTTTTCGAGAGGAATAATGATGAATCCGACGCGCGTGGATTCATCGTGGTGAACCCGGTTCGTGATTCGCCAAATTTTTTGTTTTTTAATTTTTTTTTCCGAAAAAGTAAAAAAAAGAATAAATTTTTTTTCTATGAATCTCTCCCCATCAGGTTCACTGAGCTCTTAGATTACCTGTAACAACTATATGCTTAGCTATACAAAATATTGGTGTCACTTTATCAAAATATAAATAAAACACTGTTGAACCAATAGTGTTCTCATCATATTTAGAAATTTTCATAGATGCAAAAGTTTTTATTCCACATGCAAGTACATACAAAAGTGGGTAATGTTTGAATTTTCTTTTACATTGATTCTATGCCACCGGTTCATTTAGCTGAAGCGTTTTAAATATTTTCTTTGTTTATAAGAAGTTGGCATCCCACCTTGCGTATAGAACCAATTATTTTCAGGACTGGGGTCATGTATATCAATTTCATTAATTTCTTGCTTTTGAATTGACGTTTAACCGCGAACTACTAGCTCGCAATATTAACAGATAGACTTAAATTCGAAAGAGAATCAAAGATTAAACAGAATAGAGTATCCATGTGGTGTTTGGACCAAATAAGTATAAATGATCGAATCTCTCTAATCATGTGGTAGTTGGCAAAGAAAATGTTGGAACCACAACAATTATTGTTTTATTCATCACTCAAAATATTGTTGCTGTGCTCTGGATATAAACGAATTTCATATATACAATGTGAAAAGATCTCTTCACCCAGAACATTTGAAATACAGAAATGATGTGGTGTGAACGAGATTTGTCTTAAAAATGTATTTTTCTCAGTCAACTGTCTGAAGATGATGTCTCACTGACCTTGCCAAAAGTCCAAAATAATGTGATGTTTTCTTGTATTATTTTCATTGCACATCTGAAAGAAGTGTGGTTGAGTCATAAACCTGAAGATGTTGGACGATTTGTAATCGTAAAAGAATGATTGTATCAATCGTAACATGCTTCTTACACATGAAAACGTGCCTCAGGCAGCTCCCATGCACCTGAGTATCAAACTGATCAAGCTGATGCTCTCATTGTCATACCTGCTGAATCTGAATCGGTATCAATATAAAAACGAATTGATAGGTTGTCATTTTGAAAATAAATTAGGTGAATTACAAGGAAACAATATCGAAATGGACTCAAATACAATAATCTCGACAGAAACAATGTTTAAAACAATAATTGGCCGGTTTTGGACACAATCAATGGCCTGTTTTGGACACAATCAATGAAACATTGATTTTGGCCCCCATAAATTTCAAAAGTTGTTGTATGTAGGTATAAACCTTTAAATAATGAATTTAGTTATTTCATCAAAATTTTTAAGAAATATTTGAATCCTCCAAAATCTCAGATCAGGCAATGTATATGCATTATAGTTCTTTGCCAATTGCGTGCATTCGTGAACGTTCTCTCCTTAAACGACATCATCGTTATTCATAGGAGGAAGGCAGCTATATTTTGCTTTTTCCGACTTGGTTTTCTCGAACCGTCTCTCTTCTTGCTATAGGAGCGATATTGTTTTCTTAATAATTTTTATGGGATATAATTCATATTAAAAATTACATATTTTAGAAAAAGATTCTTCCAAGGTTTTGGGTGTACCGTACGTAAGAAAGTTGAATATATATCTCGTTATATTAACAAACACGCATCTTATGTATTCAACGGATTAGCTGTTTATAGTTTCACAACGTCCATCAAACTAAAATAATCTAACGAAAAAACATGAATCCAAAGCGATATGTTTTCTGTAATTATTTAGTAGCAACTCTCGATCGTACAATGTGGTATGCAAGTGAGAATAAACCAAATACAATAACCAAAGTAAACTATTGAACTAACCAGATATATATGATCTCCATTAGATATGAAGATAACACCACAACATATCCCACGTTTGTTTTCAAACGTTAATAAACTTTTTTATCAATTTTTAAAATCATCTGAAGTATAATGGATAGGGAAACAGCTAGAAACTTAATTATAACTCAGCAATCATTATTCAATATGTTTCAGGAAGTCTCTGTCTATAGAATCAATTCTTATCAGGGTTGGTATCTGAGTTTCATTATTTTCTTGTTTCAAAATTAACGTTTAACCGCGGACTACTTACTAGCAATATCACCAAGAGTAGGCTTAAATTCGAAAAGATCAAACAGAATACATCCATATGGTGTTTAGACCAAAAGAGTATAAATTAATCTACTGCAAAATCTCTTTAATCATGTGTTAATTGGTAAAAAAAAAAATGTTTGAACCACAATAATTATTGTTTCTCAATCACTCAAATTCTTGTGCTGTTCTCTGTTTATTAACAATTTTCATATATACAATGTGTCTCTTCACCCAAAACGTTTGGAATCACACATAAATGATGTGGTGAAGATGAGATTTGTCTTAAAAATGTATTTTTCTCATTCAACTGTCTGAAGGTACGTCTATGAGACTTTACCAAAACTTAAAATCTGTTGCCGTCCCCAATTGGGAAACTACCAAATCATGAGCTGTTTTCTTGTAATATTTTCATTGCACATGTGAAAGAAATGTGGTCGAGTCTATTTCTGGCAAGCATCCAAATATGCAATAATACAATGTTTGGTAAAGTAAAAAAAATGCTAAGAATTAAAAAATTCAAGTTTGATACAACATTTATTTCTGTAGTTGGTCAACTGATGTATTGACCAAGAATCACAGATGACTTGGGTTACAAGCAAACCCTACTCAACAATACAATCTGGTTTTTTTTTATAAAAATGATAATGTTGGACAACGGAAATTATCCAATAAATCAAAAGAAAAACACTTTAATTCTGTTCAAATATTCTTAAAACAAATGGAGGATGATTCACTGACTGCTGCAGAATCCTAAGAATCCCATGAACTCATGGTTTTGTATCATCTTAATGCTATTCTCTATTCCTATCACTCCCATTGTGAGAGCACTAGCACAAATGACTCCTGAGAGGACGAAGACAATGATGGAAGCTCTTCTGAGGATGGCAACGAGCTTCCTTATAAAGAACTGACCCCAGAAACCGGCAAGAATCGATACCGACATCAAGTACATTGCTGCAAATGAAAACAACAAAACATTCACCATCAAGTTTCCTTTGTTTTTTATTTATTATGAAACGTTTTCCTCATGTTGTGTGAGTTAAAGGAGTTCTTACCGTATGGGATTGGGAACCTGTCGAGGAGATAGAACTCAACTACGGATAAGGACGATGAAAACATCATCACAAATGTTGCTGTCGCACTAGCAACCTGCGTTTTTCACCATAGTAACAAGATTGTTGGTTATAACTTAACTACTCATCTACTGATAGGAGTGTATGTGTGTGTGTTACCTGTGGGATGACTCCAATTTCAAGAAGCAATGGACCTAGAACAAAGCCACCACCGGAACCAAGGAGACCACCTACAACGCCTCCAACGAGTCCACATAAAGCACAGAAAATAAGACTCAAAGGAGTCCACTCTATTGTAGCCTCACATATTGATTCAGTGTTTCCACTTCTTAGCCTCTTTTGGTTTTCTTTATACAATCTCACTGCTTCAAATCCAAATACCCCCAAAGCCACTGGGAACTGCAAACCGAAATGGTTCAAAAATGGAGGTCTAGCTAAATGCCAGATGATTAAGGGATTACATGAGACATTAATATTACCTGTAAGATGAAAAGCACCCAGTATATTGTGCTGCAAACCTCGATCTCATTCTGTATATAAACCAGAGAGAGTTAGACTAGTCAAAATTCATCAACATCAAGATTGAGAGTGTTACATCAACATCAAAGATTACTTGCCTTGATAACTTGGATGAGCAAGAAAGCAGACCACACAGTTCCCAAAAGCAGAAGCCGTTTCCACTTGAGGTTAGACCTTATTATTTCCTGTAAAAGCAAACAAAGAAACCAGGTAAGTTCTTGAATCTTTATACCAGGTAATATCTCCATGCTTACTTACCAGTTCTGACATCTCTTCTCTTGGATAAAGCGGCTCATACTCTGTGTCTATTAAAACTGCACATAAATCAACAATAAAGTTACCAACTCATCAGAAACATGAATCACACACAGAGTGTCAGGCTTTACTTACGTTCTCCCCTGGAATTAACCGTGGAGCCTTGATGCTGTTTGGCTATTTCATTCTGTTACAAAACACACACACGCACATCAAAAACATTCAGTAATCTTCCACATAAGAAACAACAACATTACTAGCAGGAAACAAACCTTCAACAAAGTCTCTTCCTTCCACATCTCAATCCCTTTAAAAAAAGATCTTGAAGAAGTACCGACGAAGAGAATGATGATCAAGACAGTGATGAGCCAGTAAGGGAAGACAACACTTAGAGATACACCAACAGTGATACCCAAAAGAAGCATCGGTTGAAAGAGGAGAGCAAGATCATAGTCTAAGATCGGTACTTCCTTTGTCGGATGACGAACTCTCACATTGTACCAAACTGATGACGCTGATGCTCCCATTATCATACCTTATCACACAAAAAACATCAACGTTAAAGCCTATTAACAATGTAAACATATCATTAACAAAAGCTCTCTTACATTTAGAGATTGCAGCTGCAGATTTTGTGTCGAACCCTAGAATGAGAGTGAGCATAGGAACGAATATTCCACCGCCTCCAACACCACCAACGGTCCCACAAGCAGATCCTAGAAACCCTATAAGTGTAGCCACCACAAGCCTCCAGCTAAACTTCAAATCCTACTTTTACACAAATTTTCACAAAACATAAAAAACAAAAGTCAAAAAGTCAAATCTCTTTTTAGATTCTTCCATGCTGTTTGAGTGTACCGTACGTAATAAAACAGAACACGTTCCATTATTGTAATAAACACGTATCTGTTTATTCAAATGGATTAGCTGTTATGATTCCATGACGTCATTCTAATTAAATAATCCAAACGAATATTCAGATGAAGGATGAGACTTTGTTTACCGGCCAGACTTTCTCGGTGACGGAGAGCGGAGAGGAGGAGAGATGAGGATTAGGGTTTGTGTATGCGACGTAATAAACAGAGAATATGGCGACGGAGAAACCCACGAGAAGGTAGAGGAGGAAGCCTCCGGTGCCTCTTTTCATCGACAATCCCATGTTAAAACCCTAGATAACCGTAAACTCGTTATGTTCTGTCTGAAAATGATGATGAAAATGATTTTTTGGGAGAAAAAAATTGAATTTTGTGTGTGTTTGTATCTGGTGATGATGAAGCAGAGAGGAGAGGAGAAGAAGCGGCTTATAAAAAGGAGAGTATGAGAGGTTAAGAAGGAGCGAAAGAGAGTTTTGTTATCCACTATGATCTTGCGTATGTTATTACGATACCACAAGCCACGTGGTGATTTTGGTGGTTTATTTCCGAATATTTGGTTTTGATTCTCTATTTGATTTTTGACGTTTTTGTTTTTATATAATTGCAAAAGAATAAAAATATAAAGAAAATATTTTTAGGAAAATTATACGAATAAGAACAGACAATAGAACGAAATAAAGAAAGATTTTCTTCCTTTTATTATAGTCAACAAATACATTTTTTCATCAACCTCATAGTAGTTTCCTTAAACAATAGAATGTATAATCTGAAAGTAATCCAGGTATTTTTTCTCTTAATTTTTTTTTTTATAAATAAAATGTATATTAGCTTTGATGGTGTCATTGTGTTTCTAAAATGTTTATAGGCCATATACATTTCTTGTTCCAATCCATATATACTAGTACATACAAATAATCGTCTCTTTCATGAAATAAATACAAAATATTCAATGAAAATATAATAACCGAGATAGTGAAAGAGTTATGAAACACCAGAGTCTATAATCTATTAAATTGTTTTTTTTTTCTTTCTAACATGTCCATATCCGCTGTATGTATATAATAAAACTATAAATTCAGTAGACAACTGGATCAGTAAATAAAAACAAATAGACATGTGATATGAGCGTTACTGGGTTGATATATATATATATATGCATGCTCCATGAGTAGATAAGAAAGAAACAAAAAGAGTCCGATGGTCGAGAATGATCCACAAGAACAAGCAAGGAGAGGCTAATCGAACCCATGTGGCGGCGCCCACTTACAGGAACAAGACAACCGTACTTAAACAGGCTCCACATATGTCTTTTTTATGTAACACCAATCAAAATGAATCAAGTGGTTGTAAAAATCATCGGGTCCAAAACGAAGATCTCATCACGTCGCCAATATCTCAAATCACATACTACTGTTTAAGTCGTTTTGGACGTCCTTAAATTCAAATGCACCGACTACTTTTGGTGACATAGTTCTATAGTTGTAGTATATAATACTATTGTCGATTATAATGAACTAAAATACACATGAAACATTCTTTCCACGATATTTTTTTGTACCAAAACGAGATTTTATAGGGGCGTACTGGCGTGTTGTGAACTTATGGTCAGTCACGATATCAAGAATTCTGTAACCCAAACATTAACAGAAGCCATTTATTTGGTTAAGCTAAATATAGGAAGGAAGACTAGGTCGTAATTGTCGACTCGAGTTGTTCAGCATGACAGCTAATCCTCTTTAAAGTCGCAACGAAGATTCACTTCCATAAGGACCATAGGTCCATAGCCAAGTGGGGAAATTTAAAACTCTGTCGAGAAAATATCAAAAAACTTCATTTGCTACCTCAAATCCCACCCAAAACAAAGGCCCAAAAAGTTTTTCCAAAACACAGGCCCAAAAGCTTTCTCTTTCCCAGTGTCACGTGCCACACGTGTTTACTCCACAATGTTAGAGGCATAGTCAGTTTGCTGCCTCTGTTACATCACCTGAGAACATTTCCAACTCCACTCCATAATTTACTGCAAAATGGAGTGGGAAACTGCAAAATGGAATGGGGAAAGGAGTAGTGAACAAACAAAATCACTTTTGTTTTTGTTCACTACTCCATTTTATAGTAAAATTATGGAGTGGGATTAGAGATGCTCTAAGAGCATCTCCAATGTATTACTCTATTTTCTACTCTAAAATGGAGTAACTCCAAAATGCAGTTGAGTTTTACTCCAATGTATTACTCCATTTTCTACTCCAAAAGAATATTTTTAATATTATATTTATTTCAAAATTAGGAATATCACCTTTCATTTATACTATTTGCAAAATAGTCCATTTTAAATTTATATCATTTCTATTAAATACAATATTAACCACAATTAAATTTTTATTATATAAGTAAAACTACTCAACAAGGTTTTAAAAGAATACATTTAATACATTAAAAATTACATTATATAGCTTAAACACAATAATACATCAATTCTAAATTATTCATTAGAATTATAATAATTTTCCCACAAATGATCAACTAATGCATTTCGAAGTAAAAAATGAGCTTCTTTATCTTTGATTTCTCTGAAATCGAAAAGAAACTTTTGGAACCTCACATTATTATTTTCTTCAATTTCAATTTTCCTTGACATGACTTCTCTTTCAACTTCAATTGCACCTCGAGATCACAATCATCTTCTATTATCATGTTATGTAAGAATTTAATAATATTTTATCGGATTATTTTAATAATTTTAATGGATCCGAAAATGATTTATCGGGTTATTAAGCAATTATATTTGTTGTAAGTTTTATTTTATGTTATTTCTTTTGTATGATGCTTATCTTTCATTTTCTATATGTATGATCTTTTATGTTTTATATTATATATATTATGTTGTATAAAAGAGTTCATCAGATGGTTATTTATATAATTAAAAATATTAACAGTAAATTTTAAAATATATATAGTAAAATAATATTAATATACTTATTTATAATAATATTTTTCTTAAAGACGAGGCTATTTATATAATTAAGAAATATTAACAGTAAATTTTGTAATATATAGTAAGATAATATTAATATACTTATCTATAATAATATTTTATTAAAAATGAGGCTATTTATATAATTAAGAAATATAACAGTAAATTTTATAATATATATAGTACTTATTTATAATAATATTTTATTAAAAATGAAACATATATAAATATGGAGGACTATTTGATAAATAAAAAAGTTCAACTCCATTTTGGAGTAATGAGTTGGTTTACTCCATATTTGGAGTAATCATGTTTGTTACTCCATTTTGGAGTGAGTTTTGGAGTAGGGTTGGAGAAGATTTTACTGCAAAATGGAGTTTGGAGTGGGTTTTGGAGTGGGGTTGGAGATGCTCTAATGCACCAAATATAGTCCCCATAACGTCAAAAATGTCAGCCACTACATGAAAACATCAATGAATGTCACTTCCCTAAACTATATTTACCTAACAAGCAGCATAATCTTTTGTCTCAGGAGAGAACCCTGTTTTATTATTATAGATGGATGTTATTCTAACCCATTCAGGTTAGAAGACGTTAATATGTATGGTTGTCTTGTCAGACTATACTATTGAAGATCTAAAGTAATCACGTTAACCTTTTTTTTTGTCGTCAAACTAATCACGTTAGTCGTGTTCACACAGACTAAGTGTTATATTTAATTATCTCCAATAACATCGCGACGCATCTTGACTCATCCAAATCAGTCACGTTTTGCATATGCTTTACCGTTATTTGTCATCAAACTAAATTCAAACTAACCGTGGATCATCAAACTTTACTTTTGAGTTATATGAACAACTTTCATATAATTGTTGGTGTTGATTTGAGTAGAAAGTAGAAACGTGTGTCTTGTAAGTGGAGAATCCGATGCCCCCAAGCGAGTAAAGCAAGCAACGGTCAAAAAGCAACCAACCTCAATTACTTTTAAAAAACCCAATTAAAAGGAAACAAAAGGCACACCCCAAAGGAAACGAATAATCTTACAAGACATGTCTCCTCCACAACAAAAAGAATTGTTATAAAGTTAAAATAAAAGTCACATTCGTATAAAAGCCATTATAATCTGATCAATATCAATCAATCAATTCTCTACTCTGAGCTTCTATCATATAATCCAAACGAGGAGACACTTTGGGGCTATAAAAGTATATTAATGGATGGTTCAGTTTCCAAAGAAGGAGGAGGAGCTATGAAGCCTGTGATTCTGAGAGTTGGTGTTGCTCTTGTAATATCAGGAACTGGTTTGATCTTGGCCAGGTTTATGTCTCGAAAAGAACATAACGAGGTGACTTCATCAGCAAGCAATCAAGAGTCTACTTCATCATCTATCAGAAGAAACGATGGAGAAGAAGAAGAAGAAGAAGAAGAAGAGACAGAGATTCTAGGCCATGATCAACAGCAAGAGATTCTAGGGTTAAGATCCAGACTCGAGGAGCTTCAGAGGAAGGAATACGAGATGGAGTTGCGTTTCGAACGTTATTGTAACATGAAAGATCAAGAACTCATGCTTATGGAACATAAAAGCATGTTGAGTCTTGAGAAAACTCAATTAGATTTCCTCCGTAGAGAGCTTTTTTCAATGGAGGAAGAACACAAGAGGGGACAAGATTTGGTGATTGTGTTTCTCAAACTGGTGGGAGAGATTCACGAGCTGAGATCAGAGAATTGGTTTCTTGAGGAGCAAGCAAAAAGACTTAGGAGAGGAGTGAAGCAATTATACCGTGTTGTAAACGAGAAGAATAGGAGAAGCATTGCCGTGGAGAAAGAGTTATTAAAGTGTATTGATGAATTAGAGATGAAGAATAGTGTTGTGAAGGAACTTGAAGGGGAAGTGAAAGATCTGAAAGCTAGGGTTGATGTGTTGTCCATGAAGTCATCAGAGGTAAGTATTGATTTTTGTAAGATCCAAATCCTTTTTCTTTTATATTGATTGGCTTTTTTTTTTTTTTGGGTTTTGTGAAGATGGTGAGTGAAGAAGATTATAGAAGGGTGCTAACAGAGTATGAGGATTTGAAGAAGGATTATGCTAATGGAGTGAAGGAAGTGATTAGCCTGAGATGGAGAAATGCTTGTCTGAGACACAAGGTGATGAGCAATGAAACCAATTATGAGGAAGTACCACTTTCTCCAAGTAGAAACTTGCAAGAATACTTGGAAATGGAAGAACAAGCAGATGCTCTTGCATTGACAGTAGTAGCTGATCATGAGCATCATGAAGAGAGTAACCATCATGATGATGATGGTGATCATAATGAGCATCATCATGAGACTTCAAGGAGGAAGAGGTTGATGAAGAAGCTAAAGAGATGGGTTGAAGGAAACGAGAAGGGAAGATCAACAAAGTTGGAGGAAAGATGTTTTGGAAGACACTCTTTGACGGTGGAGCCTGAGGATGAACAAATGATTCATTCAAGAAGATCCTGTTCTAGCGTGTAAATGAAACAGTCTGTTTAAGTGTCATGAAAATTGATTTATGCAAAGTTATCCAAGAACTGACATAAAAAGCCTATATATATATTAAACATGAAAATAAAATAAACCAAGGTTTTACAGAAAGTAGAGCTATCTACAATTAAAAAAACACGACTTAACTACAACAGAGAAAACGTGTGAATGGCCAAAAGAATTACCTGCACTACTCTAAAACAAAACCACAAAAAACTCTAAAGATTTAAGTCAACGAGAAGAAAGTATAAAGAAGTAGAGCCAACAGGACGCTAGAGAACAGTTTTAATAGCATGTCCTTTCTTGAGATGATTAAGCATGGTTGCCCTGAGTTTACTATATCCTTTCCTGAAGTTACTGATACATTCACAGACATCGAACCTGTTCAAACAAAATCAAGTTTATGAAGTTTAGTAGATGACTATACTTTTGGCTAAATGATATGGTTGTAACAAAGATTTTTACTTACAATCATAGTTTGCCCATCCAATCCGTTGCTTAGCAAGATCATACACAAAGACTTTATCTTTGAGGACAAGATCTGCAATAAAGAAAAACAGGACTGATATATAAACACACTGCTGGGAAACAAGCATATTCAGTAAAGCTCAATGCCTGACCTCCTAAAATGTTTTGTTCTTCAAGAGCTTTCGAAAATCCAATACACCACATGGACGAACCATCCTGGAAGAAAGGAGAGAACAAAGTTAATAGATTACCAATAAGAGCAGAATATTTCAGTACTGCTAGTAGAAGAGCTTACATAGAAACCATAATGAAATAAGTAGTCCTGAGGTCTTAACATCATTGATGCACCACCAGCAAAATTTAGACTAACCGGAGGAAACATGTCATTAATGCTGCAACAAACACACCAAAAACCAAGAGAAGACTCTCTTAACTTTGACATATAAAAGAAAATGATTTGAACATTGTAGTTACAGAAAAGGAGGCATACCTTGTCGAGACCAAATAGCACTGCTCTCCATTAGACATGATCGGTGACACCAACTGGGACACGCTGTTTGATATCTGAAGATAACACAAGTGCAACGACATCATTGATTTGAAAGACAGAATCTCTGAGACGGAAACAAACAATAAATTTTCACAAACTTACAGCACTGAGAAAGGGATCATAAGCCTCTTTCACCAGATATGTCAAAGTGGTTCCCGTGTCAACAATAGTACCACGTGTGTTCGATGTTTCAAACGCCACCGCATCAATTGGCAGTATCTGTCCATTCACGCTAATGCTCAGGAGATTTAAGTTATAGTGAGGCCTGTAACACGTAATCAAAAGATGAAAAACATATTCTTATTAGTAGTATCACATGCCACTCACCAATTCCACATCCCAAACGCTAGACATATAAACCTGTTAGCTCACTAACTAACGGATTCAACAATTGTTACAGAGCTTTCAACACAGCTACAATCCACTAAATGCCACCTCTGCTCTATCTAATGCTAATGCTCTAGACTAACACAAAGTGGAATTCCACAATCTTCAGTTTGTGACAGCATAATACAATGAAACTAAAGTAAGTGGTTAGTGAGCTTACTGTGAAGGTACAAGAGGACTGTAAACCATTCCTGGTACCAATATCTCACCAAGTACAAAGACCCCTCCTCCACTACCATCTCCTTTCAAGCAATGAGAAAACACAGGAGGTGTAATCCCTCGTGAAGACAGCTGAGAAACAACAGACAACTTCCCCTTGCCAAAACCAAATATACCATCCACTGCTTTATCTGACTTTGTCAAGTCCCCAGATTGGTAGGTACTACATCTGTTGAGAAACATGTCAACACTCTCATTCAAACACAAGCCTCAGTGTTTTAATAAAAAAAAAACCCTCACCCGAAAACAATGGGAGCAGAAGAGTTAGCAACCAAAGACTCCCCCAAAATAGCATCAAAATAAAACGTGTCAGTCATGTAGTAACCAGAAGTCCCACTTCCATCACCATAACGAAAAGAGTAACCACACTGGTTACTCTCAGAACACTGTGCAGCTGTTGTCTGAAAAGCTGAAGAACAAATCGGATCCGAACAAGTAAGAGAGGCAGAAGTCAAGGAGCCAGGAGCGTCAAAGAAATGAAGCTCAATCTGTTCAAAAAAAACAAAAACAAAGAGATTAAGCCCTTTGATCTCTCCCACAAGAAAGTGAAAACTAATAAACTTACACCAAGTCCACTGGAGCGAGGACAGTTAGTGCAAGAGCCACAAGTTACCCACAAAATGTCACTTCCAGTATCAATCTGAACATTGAACTCTGTAGGAGGAGAACCCAATTTCACCTTTGTGAAATAAAGCCTAGCCAAGAAACATTATATCATATCACACAAAAGAAGATTCATCCACAAAGAGAAAGCAATAGAGACTTCAAAATGTGACATTACATAGTTGTCTTGGAGCTGCAACCAAAGAAAACGATTCTTAAAAACCAATCTGGAAACACTGAATCAAGTGGGAACCAAAGAAAGTAGACAACTTTCTAAAAAAGGAAAGTCCTTTTTAGGTTGAGTAAGTAATTTTACCCGACGAGGAAAGGATCGGAAGAGCCTTGAACTGGGAAGTCCACCACGCCGCCGATTGAGCTCTGACGCCCGCCTCTGCCTAGTAAGATTCGCGCGTGTCTAACACTGTCACGCGCTCTTAGCTCGCTTAGCTCAACTGGCTCGTCTAGAGGAAAAGCCCTTTGTAAAGGTAGAATCTTGGCGGGGAAAGGTTCGTGATTTGCAAACGTTGAGTGAAGCGGCGACGCGGACGCGGTTATCGCCGCCGCAAACGCTAACGCTAACGCCAAAGGTAAGATCATCTTTAGGTAGTTAGAAACAGGCGTTCAAGTAGCTCGTTCGGATTCTGGCTGTGTTCTGGATACAAGACAACGTTTAGAAAGAGAGACAGAGTTGCTCGATTCTTCGCATCGAGACTCGAAGGGAGAGACAAGAAAACAAAAAGAACTGTCAGAGAGAGAAAAGAAAGTAAGAGAGAGAGAGACGTTCTTTAAAAATGTTTTAGCGGAGATACTTGAGGGGCTTTGAGTGAAATATATACAAATCCGAAATTATCGGTTTGATTATGGTTTGGTTCGGTTTGATTTTGGTTTAAGGTTTAACTTATTGTTATAAATTAACGGTTGGTAGATTGGTTTCTTTGTGTTCTCACTTAGATAACTAAACAACTTTCGTATAAATACTTTTTTTACTAATCAGGAATTTGTTTTTAAAAAGTGATTAGAGCATAGAAACCGGGAAACAAATTTAAATTAACGGATGTTGGTAAAAAGAGCATGTGATTCTTTGTCTCTTCCAGTATTCTTCTTTCTTTTATAAAGAAGATAAGAGTTTCTTATACGCAAAATCTTAGACATTTTTTCGACTATATGAGAAAAGCTAATAAGATAATTTTCTGAGCAAGGTTTAGGTTTACTGAGTCTTATTCAAATTAGTAATGGAACGATAATTCACAACGACATAAATGAATGTAGTTAAATCTATACTATTATTTGCGAAGTGATTTTTCGCAACGGAGCTCTCACGTTAAAAGTTAGAGTGGTTAATATCGATTCTACCCTTAATGAATAAATTATATAAATTAATTATATATAAAAACGAATTTTAATTTATTTTATTAGATAATTTATTTTAATCAATAACAATAAGAGTTATCCAAAATCAAAAATATATTTTCTTTTAAAAAGATAATTCCTATATA
>CAKOAT010356265.1:186550-228750 GCA_932364175.1 Eruca vesicaria subsp. sativa
ATTAGATAATTTATTTTAATCAATAACAATAAGAGTTATCCAAAATCAAAAATATATTTTCTTTTAAAAAGATAATTCCTATATATATTGTATTGTTATCTGAACCTATCTTTTCATAAAATATTTAAAAATTCAAAAACAGAAAACAATAATTAAATATTAATTAATTAAAATTCTTAATTTTATATAATTGAAAAAAAAATATTGAATAATTTATAATAAAAGTAAAAATTTTGAAAATGATTTTTAATTAGTAATATATTTACTAACAAATAATTATAAAAAGCTTAAGCAAAGTAATTTTTCGTAACGGGGTTCCCATGTTAAAAGTTAGCGCGGTTAATATCGTTTATACCATTAATAAATAAATTATATAAATTAATTATATATAAAAACGAATTTAAATTTATTTTAATAGATATATTATTTTAAACAATAACAATAAGAGTTATCCAAATCCAAAATATCTTTTATTTTAAACAGATAATTCATATATATATTGTATTGTTATCTGAAAGCTATCTTTGATAAAATATTTAAAAATTAAAAAACAGAAAATAAATAATTAAATATTAATTAATTAAAATATATAAATTTTTATAAATGAAAAATTAATATTTGAATAATTTTAAGATTAAAAATTTTCAAAATGAAAACACAAACAATAATATATGCTTATAATTTTAATTAGTAATATATTTAGTTAATATATATAATTATAAAATACCTGAAGCCCGCATGACGGGCAAAACACCTAGTTTTAGTATTAAACATTGACTTGAAGGTCTTAGTCTTTGTTTCAAAATGTCACGTCAAAGAACGAGAGCGCTCTCAACTGTGGTGTGATAAAGACAGAACATATATATGCCTACGTTCTTTGTAACGTATTTAATTTTTAGTAATATACTGAAAAGAATCTTGTTGTGTACTGCAAGCTCTAGTAGTTTCATAACACGTATAATCTTCACTGTTTCACACCCATACATGTATATAACGAAAATGATTCAAATATTACAGGGTTTAGATTCAGAGATCATAATAGCATATGATCATGTAACCCAATACTATTGTTTTTCAGATAGGTCTCAGTAGTGAACTGTTTTTAAGGTTGCTTCTTTTCTTTACGTACATAAACACCAATAAGACCTCTTTGTGTTTCAAGTTCAACCGATGAATGAAGTTTTTGCAGAGAGATGGATTAAAGCGCGACGATGATACTGGCTTCTTAGCTTCTTGTACTTCTGCACAAACGCTGCTGTATCAATCTCCTTCTCCATATACTTCTGTTGCAGCTCCTCTGATTCTTCATCTCCCTTCTTCATAGCATCTACCAATGAACACAAAAATAACCAGAAATGTGCATAATTTTGTTACACATATTGAGTGTGAAGAACCTATGTTTTTTCTTTGTACCTTGAAGTCTATGAAGAAGAGAGCCAGGAGAGTAGAATTTGAGGATCTCGTCTCTTTGATTCTCAAGCTCATTGAGCCTCTCTTGAGCAGTTGCAA
This sequence comes from Eruca vesicaria subsp. sativa, assembly GCA_932364175.1. Lineage (NCBI taxonomy): Eukaryota > Viridiplantae > Streptophyta > Magnoliopsida > Brassicales > Brassicaceae > Eruca > Eruca vesicaria. Next base: position 188,060 of record CAKOAT010356265.1, read on the forward strand.
GCTCACTTGTACGGATTATTCTGCACTGTATAGACAAATAATTTCACAGATGGTGAGAAAAGTTTCAGATACTCAATATACAACTCAAGACTATGAATAATTTTACCCACTTGGTTTCTGAGCTCCACTATCTGCGGTTCCTTCTCCAAGTTTTCCCCTGTTATATATTAGCATGACCGTTTTAGAATTCTTTAAGAAATTTGAATTTAACCTGTTTAAGTAAAAGTTTTACGAGAACTCACTAGCAAGATGTAATGTCTCTTTGCGAAGCTCTTCTCTGATCTGGTGAACATTAAGAAAGAAACAACAAATGATTAGTTATCTTTAAAAAACACACGTAAACAGTGAATAGGCTACAATTCTTAAGATATTTGCGACTTACGTTGTTTTGAATAGTGACCTGCTCAAGCGAGTTCAAGAACTGTTGGTACGCATTCTTGTCAGTCAGAAGCTTGCTCAGCTCATCCACACTAGACCAAAAATATTGAAGAAGAAGACAAGATATGAGCGAGAAGAAGAAGACAGATGATAAATACTGACAACTCCATAAACAGATTTTTTTAAAATAAGTATCTCTCTCAATGACAGAGAAAATCAGTAACAAAACTATCATAACAAGTAATAACCTAGGGTTGTTCTGAAGTTAACATAAACTGTCCCAAGCCTAAAAGACACTTTAAGTCATATTGAAGAAGACAATTGTATGAAATACACCTCGTAGCCACACATAAAAAAAGAAGTCACCAGAAAGAGTTAAGAAATGTGGAAGCTAAAACCTTTTGTCTTTCAAAAGTGAAATAATGCCAGCAGCTTCACTTGGCGAAACATGTGATGGTTGAGGGCGTGAGGATGAGCTATGAGAGGTGACCAGAGACGGAGAATACCAAGGTGATTGTGGAGATGGTTCTGAAGAAGAAGGACGAGACTCCCCAAGTTGCTCCTTTGATCCCCTGTGTTGGTTTATCACACAACAAAAAAAAAACATCCTCAAACACTATCTAAAAAAGTGTTCAACTTCAACATACACCATCTTATGTATATACCTAAACAAACATTGCAGTAACTAAACACGTGTGATGAGTTCCTTTTAAAACATTTCAAGTTTACAAGTTTCTTATGAGAAACGCATCAAATCATTGAGGATATATTCTTCTACTAAAGCTTCATTGATAGCGGAAACTATTAGCAGCAAACTCAGTAAACTTTAGGGAATTATTCAACACTAGTAAAGCAAACTTCTTTATACACAACAGATACATCCCAAAATTGATCACAAAATCAAAATTAGATACAAACACAATCGAGCAGACGGCAAAGAGAGCATAATTATGAATGGAGTTGATGCTTACCAGAAATTGAACATGGTTCCTCGATCACACACAAAAGGTTTTCTCGATTAAAAAGATAAAAGAAAGATCGCTGATACAGGAAATAAAATCGATAAACTTCAGAGAAGATGAAGGATCGAGGCAATATCGTATTTTTGCTTCTTCTTTTTTTTTTTTGGGTCAATCAAAAGAGGAATACTTCCTCTCTTTCTTTTATTTTTGTTTACTAAGGCCTTTTATACGGATGGTCCACTAGTTGGGCCTTTATTATTGGGCCGTTAGTGATTTTCTTCCAACTCGCATTACTCATTAGTTTTAACATGCCAATTGAATAAATAAAAGTTAAAACCATAGATTTGAGATTTTATTTTGGAATAGTGTAGTATTTGTTCTTAGGGTTAATCTCATCACACTAAGACACTTCACTGCTAGCTGAATATCATCCAATTGAGGTTCAAAAGATCATCCATACTGCATAAACACATTAACCAAATCACTGACAAGAAAACAAAAATTATAAGATTATGTTAGAATAAATTTTGAGTTGCAATAATCCAAAGAGTTCATCCTTTTGTTTAAAATAGAACAAATCCATGGATTTTGTTGAAGTTGGATATGAAAGCAGTGGAGAATTTAGGTTTTAAATAATTTCTTACAAATTAATTAAAGACTTGCTTATTGCAAATGCAAAACTTTTCATTTCTTACATTTTGGTTCACATTTTTACTTTTCATCCTGCAGATAAATTTTCATTTTACCAACGTTTTCATATCAAAATATATTCTAAGAAAATGTTGTTGTTTGTATTATTTTATCAAGATTGATATTTTTTTCCTTAAAAACTGCTTTATTTTTACTCAAAATTATCTGAAAACACTTTCACTAACTGCTTTACAAGTTAAAAAGAAAAAACAAGATAAACTTTGTGTTGCAATGGAAATGATATGAAAACACTTTCACTAACTTTGTGTTGCAAGGGAAATAATATGCAAATACTTTCACTAAGTGGAACGACACAACAAAATCTTTATGAGGCACTGACTGTAGCTACTCTTTTGATATGTATGGAAATAATTTTATAACTTACAACATTAGCTTCATGTCAACTTCCATTTTAAGAGCAACCAATGTCCAAAGTCACATTTAAGTCTGGATCCAACTTAATTAATTAACCACTGCCTAATTGTAAAATCATGTGATCGATCACATATACTTTTTCCAATCTCACATTCATCCCCCTATATAATAACCATCTCAATTATCCTATGTAAGACGCATAGCATAAACATGGATGTCTTAGTTTCTACATTAGCATTTTCTTTAGTAATTCTTGGTTAGATGATAGAAAGATAGTTATTTACTTATTATGGAATGGACTCAGAATCTGATCAATAATGATTCTCATGTTATCAAATGTAATATACCTAGAATGTATGACTTGGGAGAGCCCGAATAGACTATGCTATCATCATATCCAACACCTATTTGTATGTAATCATATCTCCATACGGATGGAATGACTAGGGCAACATGACCAGAGACAAGTAAGTAAACTACAACAAACTCATTACATGTCATGTTATTCCCACAAACTTTTAATTATGGCTAAATACGTTTTGTTTACCGTGATAGTGACTTTAGAGAATATATAGATGTTATGGAGAATGAGCAAACAACAAAAGGGAGAGTTTGATACATGAACAATTAATGGGTTCTGAAGCACCTAGGAACTAACTATCATACATAGATAGAGATCAATGGCTTAATCAAATTGTCATTCACTCCAAGCTAAACTTTGACAAGCACAAAGAAGACTTTATTAGTTCTTACTACTGTGATAAGAAAAAAAAAGATGACTTTATTCGAAGGCATAGAAGTATGGCCTTACAAAGTAGGGGTTATTTGCCAAATAGCCATAATGAAAAAAGAAATTAGATTTTAAGAGAGAGAATAGAGAGAGATAGGGAGAGATTAGAAGAGAGAGAAGAGAATTTTAGCTACTTAGCTGATTTGAGTTTTTTTGTAGCTATAGGGTCCAATTTCTCTACAAAGTATTTGTTTAAAAAAATTAAATACCAAAGCAGAGTTTTGACAATTCTAAATAAAATTTCTTTCAGATCCACTAAAAACATTTGTGAAAGTAATCCATCTAAACTATTAAATGAAAAGCACAAAATAGAGATAACCCTTAGTTTTTCTCAAAAATTACAATAGAATGTCACTGCAATTAAAACACTGTAATTTAATCTTATATGGGTTTCAATATAGATTTAAGGTCCAATAATTTTAAATTAAAACAAAATTGTCTAAAACCAAACAGACCAATTCAATTTTAAAAATGACATTTGTTAATAAAATTGCTAAAGCTCTTATTTTTTATCTTTTTTTTTGCAATCTAAATAATTTATTATTTTATAAAATATAATTTTAAATTATAATTGTAATCACAAAATTTATAGTATAATTTAATAAAATACAAACAATCTAAACAAGATACTCTAATATTTTACACTTAATTGTTTAGTTTACCAAGTAAAAAAAAGTATATATCAAAAAATTATTACAACTTGATAGTTAGAAAAAAAAGACGCTAAACAAAATGAATAAGATACAACGACATCATAACTCAATAATCTATGAAACATAAATATGAATGCTTTTTACAACTAATATTAATATATATATATATATATATATATATATATATATATATTTTTCTACAGAACATAAGGATCAAAAGCTAGTAAATAAATTAAATTACTAAATAAAAAATGAGTGGTTTTAACAAGAATTTTTTAACCATTAATTCAATAATATAAAATCTACTAAAAGTCAATAATCAATAATCCACTTAGATATTAGACATGAAGATACGTAGATGTGAATAGTAGTATACTTCAACATTCATAAGTCAATGTTTCTTAGTGTAGTTATGTCGCACTCATACAGAGAACATCCACCAAATATAACCAAAAAGCTAACTAATCAGCTGCGGACTAAGAGGGATGGTTCCCTCTGGTCGGACGACACACATGGTTACGTTTACGAGCATGTTCTTCGTTGTGGTGTTGTGTCCTACACGCGTATCCGTACCAACAGTTTTCTCTCGCCGCTGCATCAGCTGGAAAATAATCTATGATAAGCGTTACCCGGAACCAGTACAAAAGGAACCCCACCAGCTTATCATAACACTCACTGCAATGTACAATCAACAATCTTATCATCACAGTAAGAAGAAATCAATTTGCAGTTTTAACTATGTTTCAAACGGTGCAATTTTAAGACAGAAGAGTCTCCGAAGTAGACTAGTAACTTACTTGCAGACATGTGTTGATGCAGTTATCGACTCAGCATGATTGAGTGGCATTCGAGAGCGGTCTGCATACGAAGACAAGTTTTCAGTTTACTTAACGTTAGTTTGTAATCTTTAAAAACAATCTTGAACGGTTAATTATTTTGATATTAAGATTTACCGATTTGTCGATCGTTGAAAAGCCTGAACCACTCAGCTACAACATCCTGCACGGTTCTCCCCATCTGGGCAATGCATCTTTGTGTTATCTACAAGAAAACACAGAGAATGTCACAAAAAAATAAAAAAAGTTAAGAGAGATATCAGTATTCCCTTATAAGCAGTTCCATACATCTTGTTCATGGCGATTCATTTCATGGGTTAGAGAGGGAATCCTTGTAACTGTGCGTTCTGAGATCTGCAAATATTAGTAAGAAAATAATGAAAAAAATAAAAGAGAATAGAAATACACAGAACCATCTTGGATCATAGCATTCAAACCACAGTGCAAATTCCTTTTGTTGCAATACCTCAGAGATGGAAAAGAAAAGCTAAGATCAAGTCACATTACGTAACAGAGAACCAAACTTCAATGGACTATTCTTTATTCTAATAATAATCTAATCTTATATAACAAACAGTATTATCAACATGCCTTAATAATATAGTAAACACTGAATATTAACGGTTAAATCACAGCGCAACCTACAGGTCTGAAAGTGTCTCGACTGCAGACTGGAGTAGATTCACCGTGTGTAACATTTTGGGAACTCCAGTAAGCACCACAAAACGGCCTATCACATCCCATGCCTGCAATAAAATTTCTTAGCTGAGCAAGTGGAAAGCAACAACAGCAATGAACTTTCAACGTCTAGGGTAGAAAGAAAAAATAGCAACCAGTCATGAAAGCCAGAAGGTAGATGATTTAGACCGTAAACAATGGAAAGCAAACTAAAGAAGTATAGACTATCACTTACAGTGTAACGGCACTTGAAGGTTGGTTCTAAAGGGCATCATTCCTCTACACAGGTGGCATTGCAGATGTGCACCATGGCGTTCACACCGATAACCACCAATCGCAGCAGCTGAGCCATTGGCGCAAAAGAAGAATCCAACCAATCAATGATATAGCATTTGACGTTGATACCTCTACTCGTCATTTTTTTTTGTTTCTTTTACTCAAGTACATTCGTTCTTCACTACCACTAGATAGTTTATTTTGGTTTGTTCGATGTTCTGTCTTATCCAAGAGAATAGCAAGAAGATAGATTTGAAAATGATTTTCAAGTTCTCTGTCTCAAAGTTCCTTTGTCATCAACAATATTGTTAACAATGCTGTGGTAAGCTTTCTATCAAAGACAAATATTATTTTTTTTCTTACCGTGAAAAAACATAAAAAAGCAAGCATCTAGAAGATAAAATATATTACCACATTGTGGGCATTGCAAACGCAAGCTATCTCTTTCTTCAAGTGTAGGCGAGACTAGCGTACTCATACGGCGTTTTCTCTTGCTCCCAATGATCTAAATGCATGTAAATTGCAGTATTTAAGACAGCAAGGCAAGTATGTATAACTCACGACTAATTGCACAAGAAATACTATAAGCGTGTTTAAGAAATGGTAATGATTCCTTAAGCGACATACACCAATTAATCAGTGTGCTGCAAGACAAACTCATCTTGATAACTAATGCTTTATATATATACAATACCAGTTCCGTATTAGAGAATATTCCAGAAAGTACTTACAAGATTTGATTGAATTGATGAAGATGAGTCTAACACAGCGATATCTTCAGCTGGCCGCCTCAGTCCTGCATCTGCTTTCAATATATCCTAACATAACAGGCTCTGATATAGTCACCAGAAAGCTCAAGCATATATGAATATGTAAGTGATGCTTGCAGTGAACAGACAATTCTACCTCTTGTATGTTCTGCAGAAAATGATTCCTCCCAACAAACTGTACAGTTGTTCTGCACTGTGGGCACAGCACATGTTGATGTCTTGCCTCAGATCTCCGCATCCATTCTGAGAAACAGCCGTTACTGCAGGCAGAACACACCAACCATCAGTTTACCTACCAATATATTTTATCTACGGAAGAGAATTGCACAATACAAAACGAATGGGCAAAGACCAGAAATTATGAAGGCAAGGCGCAGCTGTGACAACATCATGCCACACGTTTAGGCAGATACTGCATTTTGCGTGATCAGGATCTATCGAAATCTGGAAAGCAAAATCAAAGTGAGATAGAATAAGACACTCGACTTAAGATTCTCAAAGAATTATGGACAATGAGTAAATAACTAGTTTTCATAAAGCACCTTCAGTAGCTGGGATCTGGAATCTGGAGCAGGCATTACTGTAAATCTGTACTGCAAGTAACCTGCAAAATTGAATTAAGAAAGTAATATATCTGTACTGAAAATTTATTGTTTTCTACTTCAGCATCAAACTTAGGATATTAACGACACAAACAGTAACTTGAAATAAAATCTGCAACTACAGAACAGTTCAATGAGAACCATTCTATAGCAATACCATTATCCATCTATTTAATCTAATCTGTTAGCCTTCACCCAAAGGGTTCCTATAAACTAACTGTAGCAATTACTTTATTTCAATATATATACAAAGCAACAAGAATGCACCAATATGAAATAACGCATCTTAATTGACCATGTCATTTTCTGAATGAAGACCCCAAAAAATCTTACTTCGAGGAATAAACAGACAAACTCAAGAGACAGAAAGCAAGGTCGAACCTTGTCCTCCCGGGCCAGGAACAATCTCGGATCCAGACATGATATCAACAGCACCATCTTTGGGGATGAGAGTCTCGTCAACAAGTATCGCATCCGAACTAAGCAAAGCAACACAAGTTACCAATAATTCAGAAAGCAGAAAATGTAAACAAAGAAAACATTAAAAGAGTCAAACCTTTTGTTATGTAAAGTGGCAGAGCCTTGACCCAAGTTCTTTGTGATTCTGCACCATTCATGTTTTTCAGAGGAAGATGGTTTAATCTCCGAGCATATCACCATATCATTGCACCTAATCTCGATGTCTGAGAATCTCGTGTCCAACGGAACTGCAAAATTTCGAACAGAATCAGTAGTGAAAATACCCAAACATGACAGTGCATTAGCTTCAACATGAAACGAGTAAAGACAAAAACTTTTTAAGGTCAATGGAATGTAATGAGCAACATTTAGCAGCAATTCAATTACAAATGACAAGACAAAGGGGTGGAAAGGGGAGAAACAGACAGACCCAGTTTGGCCCATGCATCATCAACATCATCGGAGGGTTTCGAACTAGAGGATTGACCTTTTTCCGTCGTCATCAGAGTTCACTTGTGTAATCAAACGAAAGCTTTCAGAGAACGACTCGTATTTTTTTTTGTCGAAGGACAAGACTTTTGGTTATGTTTTTGTTCTTGGCTTATAACCGTTCTTTGGTCCGTTCATCTAATTTGCTAAGTTCTAGTGTTATTCTTTAATGGGCCTCTAGTACGTTGGGCTTTTATTGTTGGGCGTATCAGTGATTTTCGGCCTGTAATGTAGATTATACACAGTTTCTAAGAAAGTACCCTGCTTTTGGATCTTTGATTACTACTCACTTTAGTTTAAAAAAAAAAAAAGATTTGTAAAGTTTGTAAATAACTGCTAAAATCCTTAGAATTTATTTTGTTTGCTTTGATTTGGTTCATGAAATCATTTCAAGATAATATATTTTTCTAATTTGAATTAAACAAATCGTAACTGAGAGACTGACTGCTATTTTGGACTCTTTTTTTTCCATCTGTTATGTTCTGTGTGTGTGTTGGTTGGATTTGAGAAAGTTCAAGATTCTTAAAGGGACAAATGAATAGTAAAGATAGTTTAAGGGTAGCCAGTTTATAGCTACTCTAAACATTAAACTTATTTAACTTTTCGTCTGTTATGCTTTTGATTTTTAAAGATTTTTTTGACGTTTTTAATGAATTTTTATAGAGCAATTTAGGTGTAAAACCAAGAAAGATATCGAAATTAGCTCAATACCAAAGACTGAAAACTTCAGCCGACGTGGCAGCAAAAAGGGAATAAAAAAGACGCTCTTACCCCCGAACAGTTGAGAGAGTAGGAGAGAGTAGGATAGTAGCTGTCAGATAAAATCTTCTGAAGATTTGTTTAGATTCTATTAGATATTACAATCTTAAAGTTATTATGTAGATATTTCTTACAGTATCATCATCTTCTCTTTCCATCTTCTTCTTCTGTTTTTTTTTTTAATTTTCGAATGAATCCAAATAAAATTGAAAAAGATCCATCATCATGATCCCTCCCAAACATACAAAATCGCTCGATTACGCCAAACAATTCACCACCGATCTCGAACAAGATCAATCGTATTCTCTCAGAGTTTGAACTCCTCTAACGATCAAGCTAAAGGTAAATATAAATGATAGTTGTGACAAAAATTATTATATACACGAGCAAGTATTTATGAGAAGAAGATTATTGTGGTTTTTGATGACATTGATAACCTAGACCAGGTTGATTCTCTGGTTGGTTAAAAAATGTTGGTATGGTGAAAGAACTCTTATAGTCATCATCTCACTACGTCTGCAACAAATTAAATTCTTTTGTATAATTTGAAGTTGGTCGTCTTACTGGTGTGTGATTTGCCTGTGTAGGATTTGGTTGCATTTGGTGAAAGAGGAATAGGTCAAGTTTTCCATCTGTGGAGGGGAGACTGGAAGGATAATGATTTCTTTGGATGGCTAAATCATCACTTACTGAATATAAATACGAGATATTTCTTTGTTTGTATGGCTAAATCAAATACTATATTATCATCGGATATGTTCTCATAGGTGTACGAACCCTTGGTAACAAATTTTAAATGGCCAGCTAAATATTATGGTTAGAGGTTATGTAATAATTTGGCTAGCTATAGAATTTAAATAGATGTTTGTTCTTACTTATGTGTTGTTATATATGACAACGAATTACTATTTCAAACGTCAATAAAATATAGATTCGGTTATTGAATATAAATACGGGATACAGATTTATTTGGACGGCTAAAATAGACATGAAAAATACCATTAGCATAATAGAAATACAAAATTTCTTGTAGCTGTATGAACCATAAATAAAGGTCATTTATGTCATGGTCAACAAGATGATTGCATACACAAGAAATAGCTTGTCTGGTTAAACAGAATAACCGAAAATCATGAGATGTGTTGTTTGTAAACAAAATTCTAAACTCTAAACCCTAAATCCTAACCACTAAACCCTAAATCTTAAACTCTAAACCCTAAACCCTAAACTCTAAACCCTAAACCCTAAACCCTAAATCCTAAACACTAAACCCTAAAGTCTAAACCCTAAACCCTTAACCCTTATAGGACTCCTAAACCCTAAAACTAAACCTAGAAAAACCCTAATGCATATAGGGCTAATCATATTGTATATGATGTCGTCCAATTATTAGCCGTCTAGAATTTAACATATATGTACAATGTAGTTATTATACGGATAACTATACTGTTAGCTGGCTAAATTAATATCACATTCATTACACTAAACCCTAAAACCATATGCCTATATCATAACCCCCACTCCCTATATCCTTAAAGTTAAACATATATGTGCAACTATGATCCGTCCTAATAATCTAGTAAATAATATACGGCTAGAGTTTGAGATAGATGTGCATTATATTTAATAACTTGATAAGTATTGTTTTAGCTGGCTAAATTTATTGCATATGCCATTACTCCTGAGTTTATGCCAAATATAATTTGGTTCATGATTTCCGTCGCATCTAAGAGGTTAGACCTATTTTGTAGCCTGTTATTAAAATAGCTTGTCTGGTTCATAAGATATCTTGTTAGACAGAATAACCGAAAATCATGCGCTTGTACTTGCTCAAGAATTCCTGATTTTGATATGTAAGTTGTCTGATGGTTAACATAAGTGTCGTCAAGTGTACACAATTAATTAGCCGGTCAAAGAAAACCATATCTTTGTATATATAGTGAAGACTAAAATAAGGCTGGATCCTTGCATCATCTCCGACAAATATATCATAACCCCCACTCCCTATATCCCCACGACGAAGAATTAGCTTACAAGGAGCAAAGCAGAGAAACAAGCGACATGAAACAACAAGAGGTTTGGGTGTGGGAAGAAAACAATGGAGGTCAAGACCTCACTCTCTGATTGAACACCGGTGATTGACTACAAAATCAGAGAACGACTCCACCGTCCTCCAATGGAGTATCGCGACCTCCGATGAGTAACCAGAAACGCCAAAGCATCCTAGGGACCCGCGCTCAAGAGACCCATAAATGGACGGAGAAGACGAGAGAACACCACCAGAAATCTTTACATGACTATTCCGTCATAAGATTAGTTTCCGAAGAAGGGGAGGAGAGTTTGGAGAGAGACAAAGCCTAAGAAAAAAATACACATGACAGAGAAAGATTTCAAAAAAAATTAGGAATGATAGAGAAAGTTATGATTTTTGCTTCTCTAATATTAAATTCGGGATGATACGAGATCTTTCCGTATCTAGGAAAGAGATTTGGTCTATAAGGTCTACAAATGGTGGAAGATGTGATGATTCACCTGTAGGGGTATCAGTGTAAAAATAACACTTGAACAGTAGACACTTTTTACTCGATGGGTATATGCCTAAATACTGATAAATCTTTTGGTAGGAGAGCAAATTTCTCATTTTTATATTTTCTGTATTTTATATTTATTTTATAATAATTTAATTATTGTTTGTGATTTTTTTTTTGAAATTTTAATGACATTTATGATTTAATTTTAATTTTATGACTTTTCAAATTTTTGTATTATTATATTTATAATAAAATAATTTAAATATTTTTTGGTTAATTTTATTTTATTTTTGGGATTTTTGTTGACTTTTATGATTTGTTTTGAATATTTTTATAAATTTGTATATTTTCTGTATTTTTATATTTATTTTATTAATAAAATAATTTAATTATCTTTTGTGATGTTTTGCTTTTTTAATTTTAATGATTTTCATGGTTAATTTTAAGGATTTTTTCTATTTTTATTATTATATTCATTTTATTAATAAAATACTTTTTGGTTAATTTTTTTATTTTGTTTTTAGGATTTTTATTGAATTTTATGATTCATTTTAATTTTTAAAAATTTATTTATTTTTTATAATTATTTTATTACTAATATATTTATATATATATATATATTTTTTTTCTTTTTTGTTGCATAGTTTGGTCGCAACGTTAGAAATTCTAATTGATGAACACTAGCGTTGGTCGCTATGATTAGGCCTCTAAACAAAAAGGGCCATTTGAGAAATATTGTCTCACTAGACAACGAGTTAAAGTATCAAACTCCATTGATTACCTGATGGTTTTCAATACTAGTTAATTTATGAATATAAATCAACGAAAAAGAAAAGATATACTAATTGATTTCGTAATGGTTTTGTTAAGCATCATTAGCCATCTTGGCGTACAATTTCACCGTACCTCCAACTCGCTCGCTTGTCGGTTTGAAAATTAATTCTTTATAATCCCAACAACTATATCTTTGGAATTATTTCTAGATACAAGGCTTGTAAAAATTATGTCTTTTGTCAAGACTTCACTGAAAATTCTAGTTTTGTTCTTTTAGATAGAATGAGTGGAAAATCAATTTTTTTTCTTAATTTAAATTATTTCATCTACGTAAAAGCATCTGTAAGAATTCATATTTTCAGAATATTTTTAAGTTGAAGGTGTATTTTATGAAATTATCTTCTAGAATTTTATTTGAACCACGTGAAAACTTGGAGATTTTTCCTCAATTATTCTACCATAATTAGTTGTATGAAAGGATAGGAAAATGTTAATTCAGAAATGTCATTGGAAGGTTGAAGCAATAATAAATGTTAAGAAGCCCATATCCTTCACTTTACTCTCACGCCTCTCTAACTCATACATGTATAAATAGCAGCCAACCATTTACACAGCTTTTTAAAACTTAGTCCCCATTGATCTTAACCATGCCCATTAAACCGGTTGTAACCACCGTGATAGCTCTTTTCTCCACCATTCTTGCTCTCTATTCAATCCCATGGCCTTCCTCTCTCACATCTATTGCTACAACTATCATAACCAATTCTCAACTCGGACCATTATCAATATATGCAGCATTCTTTGGACATAGACACCATCATGTTCCAATAAAGGGTTGTGAGAAATGGACGTCAAGGCTTACACACCTCTACAAGGCGTCTCTTGTGTTGACTGTTGATTTGAACGGTTGTGGTAACTTCAGCAATGTTCAAAGTGCCATTGATTCTGTACCGGATTTAAGCCCTTCCAAAACTCTCATTATCGTCAATTCGGGTGTTTATAGGTCGTCTCTTTAACTCCAACCTTTTGTTAATCACTCTATTTACTTTTCTTGTGAATTATCAAATAGTTTTAGTAATGTCTGGTTAAATGAACGTAAACAGGGAAAAAGTTACAATTAATGAGAACAAGACAAACATTGTAATGCAAGGAAGAGGATATCAAAACACATCCATTGAATGGAATGACACAGCAAAATCCGCAGGAGGCACTGCCTATAGCTTCTCTTTTGCTGTGTTGGCAGCTAATTTCACAGCTTACAATATTAGCTTCAAGGTAAGAAAGTCACAATCGGAACATATGAATAAGATAACATGAGTTCTCAAATATGTATTTTCTCGAGTGCTTGAAGAACAATGCGCCAGAACCAGATCCTGGTGAAGATGATGCACAAGCAGTTGCTCTAAAGATTGAAGGAGACCAATGTGCTTTTTATGGATGTGGATTCTACGGTGCTCAAGATACTCTTCTAGATGATAGAGGAAGACACTTCTTCAAAAATTGCTTCATTCAAGGGTCCATAGATTTCATATTTGGCAATGGAAGATCATTATATCAGGTGAAAAACTATACATTATACAATATATACATGAGAAACCCAAAACATGACCATAACCAATATAAATTCGTTAGCAGGATTGTACGATTAATTCGATAGCTAAGGAGGTTACATCAGGGGTGAGTGGATCTATCACAGCACATGGAAGACAATCAAAAGATGAACAAACAGGATTCTCTTTCGTTGATTGTAAGATAGATGGAAGTGGGCAAGTGTGGCTTGGACGAGCTTGGGGAGCCTATGCTACCGTAGTGTTCTCAAACACCTACATGTCTGGAATCATCACTCCAGAAGGTTGGAATGATTGGGGTGACCAGACCAGAGAAAAGTAAGTGAGGCTAAAACAAACTTTAAATCATATATAGAACATCCTATGTACACTGTCCTATATGCATTTTATTTTCCAGGACAGTGATTTTTGGAGAGCATAAGTGCTATGGAGAAGGAGCAAATTACAAAGGCAGAGTTTCATATGGGAAACAACTAACCGATTCTGAAGCATCTTCATTCACGGACATTTCTTACATAGATGGAGACCAATGGCTAAGTCAGAGTAACATACTCTCCGAGCTTACATCTCAAGATAACAGTGAAGAAAACTTATCAGATTTTATTAACCGATATGAGGATCATGATGCATAGTTACACACACAAAACACTGAGATATAGTTTATTTCTATAATAAGAAACATTCATCTCTAGTTTTCAAACAATACCAAATACTCTATTATCTTCCTCATTCCATATCTAAATGATTTCAGATTAAGAGTAGCGAATCTATGAAAGAAAATCACCAACCTACATAAATAAATGAAATTACTTCTGTGTCACAAATAATATCGTCATTGCTTTACTAAGATCAACGTTGTATAATCTAAAAAATTAATACTCTTCCCGTTCTATTCATTTAGTTGGTTTTAACTTTTAAGTCTTAAACCAAAACCGGCTATCATCTTTTGTTTGCTTATTTTAGTTAGGGGTGTCAATCGGGCTGGCCTGGCCCGGCCGATCTAAAACCCGTAAAACCCAATGATATTAAAGCACGGTTCGGTCTGTCCGGACCTATATTTCAAAGTCTGACCGACCCTAAATGGGTTAAAAGGTTTTTTGAATTTTTTGGACTTTCACAAAGATAAATTAAAATTCAATACATTAAATTAAAAATCAAAATTAATTCAACCCCAAATTTAAATAATCATCTATATGTTTATAAGATGTAAATCGTAAAAAAATGTTTACCTAATAAATCAAATAAACACAAATATTAAATAATCATAAAACAAAATTATTTCAACCCTTATCAATCGAAAGTTTAAAATCAAGATCATAATATTCATCAACTTCCACATTTTCATTATCATCAAAAGCTACATATAAAATATACGAATATTAAATTTTGACATATATATCAATATAAAATAAAATTTAATAAATATCAATATATTTCTAAATTGCGCAACGTAAATCCCTCCGATCTTACAAATCAATACTTGAGAGGAATTTTACATTTGTATAAGACATGAACACCAATGCTATAACTAGATTTTGACGCTATAGTAGTTCTCTGAATCTATATATATTTAAAACATGAGCACTAGTTCTATATTTATTTGAAAAATAAGAACGAATACTAAATTAATTAAATCAATTAAATCAATTAAAATATAAGTTTTGGTTTTTGAGACCGGTTCTAACCCAAACAAACCTAAGCCTAAGTGCAAAAAGGTTAAAGTCCAAATAGGATAAATCATAAAGGCCCAAAACTCACTAATTATAGAGTTGGGCGGGTTCGGGCTGCGGACTTCAACCCTAGTTGACATGTCTAATTTTTGCTCATACTTTGCTGATTTTCCTCACGTTTTCCTAAGTATTTGTTTATTTTATTCAACTCGTTTTCTTTCAATTTTCTTTTCTGTATGTAACCAACATGCTGATGAAGTATTAAACACTTGCCTAGATTAAACAACATAATAAAATTGTTAATTGGATGATGTTAACAACCAATTTCATGATTTTTCTTATTAATAAAATTTTGACTGATTAAATTTGTTAATGTTTTTCTAAAAGTTACACCGATCAAGCCCAAAGATAAAGTAGAAATTCAACTCACTCAGTCTTACTTATTATTATCCAAATTTGGAGAGTGAGAGTTTGTCACTCCATACAATCTTCCATAACAGTTGGATTATATCATAACTCATTTTCATTACTTTTTTTTACAATACCTATGGTATAGAATTTTAATAAACATGGGATCAAAACATTTTCTTCTCATAATTATCTTTATGAAAATCTTGGCGCAAACCATTTTTTTCCCTTCCAATAAGAACAATAGAAATGTGAACCTAAATATATACAAAAATTACACAAGTTTCGACTTTAACTCTTAAGAACTCAATCATCCATCCACTTTTAAAGCTCCTTGGGTTGTTTCAAATCAAAATTGTATTCTAAAGATAAAGTCTCGACTTTCTTGTGATTGATTTGGTGCGAATGAACCGGCTTATGTATCATAGATGCTCCTTTGAACCTCACCATTTGGTAACACACCTTTATATATTTGCTGAGCTGTAACAATATAAGGGTTTTAATTGCTTATGAGATCCTCCGTTCAGAACAAATACTACACAATTCATAAATGAGTCAAATCCATCCTTTTAGGTGTTAGGTGCGAGTTTTCTGAACCCAAATTTGTTCATCAGTAAAAGCTCTGCCTCTTCCGCTGCTGGACATAACAAACCTTTGGCTTGTAGGATTTCCCATGTCATTCCAACCATTAAACAACTCGAGACATGTATATCGTGGAGAATACAATTGTGGCATAAGGCCTCCATGCACGTCAAAACCACACTTTGCAACTTCATTTGATCACACAATTAACAAAAACAAATCATGTTTGGTTTGTTTTAGATTACTTCACATTTGCCGTAATACATCCCATTGTATTTTCCTTTGCAATTGAGTGAATTATGCAATCCTGACCATTTGTTTTAATTTTATATCATTACCTACACGTCAAGAAGCTTTGTCTTAAAAGATTATAAAAGACAATCGTTTACCTGGTAAATAGACATTGCATTACCAAAGATGAAAGTCAATTAATCCTTCAATGAAACATTCTTTGTAAAAGTGTCTTCCTTGTTGGTCTAGAAGAGTGTATTGGTTCCCATAGAACCCACAGCCAAAGAATACAACTATGTCCCCAACAATCCTTAGAACAAGCCCTTGTTCATCTTTTTCACCAGGATTTGGTGTTGAGCATTGTTTCACGACCAGCACGAGAGAAGCTTGGCGAGGGTGGGTAAGGCTTGACGACCTTCACATCTCAAGACTTTTGACTGGTAGGTCTTCATGGTGGTGGTGACTAAGGGCGTTGTCTCCAAAGATTCCCAATGCTCCAAGTTGAGAAAAAGGTTGCAACAGAGGAAATAGAGGTTGCAACAGAAGGAACAGATGAGGAGGGCCATTCGATTGGATAAACAAAGAGAACGGTGGCAAGAAGACCAACGAGAATGGTTACAAATTTGATGGACATGATTAAGAACACTATTTATTGTTTTCTTAGTCAATTCAAAGAAGAGAAGAAAGGTAAAAGTTGATAAAGATTGGCGTGAGAAGTTTGTAAATCTGTAAATGGTAATCCTTCTGTTTCAAAAAGATTCATGTTTCAGGAAAAAATGTTGATTCAAAAAAAAAAAAAAAAATATATATATATATATATATATATTTTTTTTTTTTTACATTTTCACTGTATTCATTAATGGTGAATTGTAAACTTCAAAAACTCTAATTGTGTTTCTTAAAATTCTATTGGTTAACAGTTATAGGAAATAAATGATTACACAAAATAATGTATTGATAATTTAAACTAGACATGTTTTCTTAATAAGTGTGAAAATGTTAAAACATGGAACATTTTGAAACAGATGGAGTATATATGTACATAAGACAAAGAAGTTGGGTAGGGTAATAAAGTATTTTTTTAATGCTCAAACTACCAACGACATTCCTGTATATACATGAGTCTAATGCATTTGCGTACTACAGATAAACTCTATAAGGCTTCTACCTTGACATTTGTTATTGGCTTATTGAATTTATTTAAATGTCACTATTAATTATATATTTGGTGGAAACTCTGGTATATAACAAGACAAAACTAGTCCTGCGAAAATTAACTCGTAGTAACTCACCTGAAAAGTAATGGTGGCAACTTGATAATCTCACAGCTCCTCTGATACTAGTATGCTATAGTTTTCTAGAAAACTAATGCAATCTCAGAATTTAAAGTAACAATCTTGGTATAGCAATACAAATTAGCGAAAATTAACCGATCTTGTTTAATAGAATTAAAGATTTCTTTTCCCGGTTAAGGGTTTGGTTCAAGCAATGATTTTTGGTTTGGTTTGATGATTGTTTGGATATCATATTGAGGAAATCACAATTGCATTACTTGACACAAATCAAACCGCTTTACAATTTTATTTGTTTGTATTCTTGAAAAATGTCTTACAGGCTAAAAAATCTTTGACATAGCTTAATTTCAGTTTTAATTGATGTTATATCGATATAGTTAATATTTGCTTACCCAAACTAAAGTAAATATTCATTTTTTTTCTTTGTACTTTTCATCTTAATGTGAATAATTTGACATATGTCCAATATCTGCACTGATAAAGTATGAAATATTTATATAATCAGTTATTTGGTGTAACAAAATAAGTATTTTTCTAGAAAAATAAACGTCCTCGATATATGTAAACAAGATATCTTGTGGCCAAAATGGAACACATAAATGCAAAAATTCTTATGTAGTTAAGAAAAAAATATCTTACTTTGTTTTGCTTTGTTTTTGCTTTGTTTTTTTTTTCACTTCATAAACTTTTTTCCAGCATTCATTCAACTATACTCATTAATATTATATGGCTGAAAATTTAAAACCGATTTTAGTTCCATGAAAGATATGTGTTTCTAAGTTTCATGTTTTGACATAACAAACCTTTGGCTCGTAGGATTTCCCATGTCATTTCAATTATCAAGAGAAACATAAGGTGGGTAAGGGTATTAAAGTATTGTTTAATGAACCAAACAATGCATCTCATAACTACAAAAAGTTATGTTAGTGAAAGTTTTTTTTAT
Organism: Eruca vesicaria subsp. sativa; assembly: GCA_932364175.1. NCBI lineage: Eukaryota > Viridiplantae > Streptophyta > Magnoliopsida > Brassicales > Brassicaceae > Eruca > Eruca vesicaria. The sequence goes on from CAKOAT010356265.1 coordinate 206,779, forward strand.
TTACAGAGAACATGCATAAATTTTTAATATATCAAGACTTTGTCAGTCTTACAGAATAAATTTCTAGAAGGTTTTAAATGTCAGTTTTCTATAATTTATTTTAACTCTTTGCGTATTATCATATTCTACCAAATTTTATAATTTTCCTTTCTTTTTAACCATTTAGACCCAAAGAGAAAACATAAGAACATCGAGCATAAAGTGGTGTGTTTACCTGTAAACCCCAGAGTTTATGATGATGAGAGTTCGGAGAGGGCTAGAGTTAGGAGCAGCATCTATGGCGCTCTGAATCTTCGTAAAGTTCCCGCCACCGTTCAAGTCCACAACAAGCACGAGAGAGTGAGCATGATTAAGAACACTGATTAAGAACACTGTTCTGTTTTCATAGAGAGAAAGAGAACGGCAAGAAGATCAACTAGAATGGTTTTGATGAACATGATTAAGAATTGGCGTGAGATGTTTGTAAACCTGTAGTTGGTATTTATTTTAAAGAAGATGTAGAAGTTGGGTATGGTAATAAGTATTGTTTAATGCTCAAAATATTGAATACATGATCATTTCAGAGCATTTCGGAGTTGTTCTAATGCGTTGAATGTGATGTTTTTCCAAATGCATTTGCAGACTGCAGCTAAACTCTGTAAGGTTTCTACTAGGCATGGGCGTTCGGGTACCCGTTTGTGCTCAAGTCGGGGTTTTCGGATTTCGATTCTATTTTATAACACCTCCTAGGTCCCATTTTAGTAAATTTGTAAGTACGAGTCGGGTTCGGATATAACACATCGGTTTCGGGTCGGTTTTGTATCACATCCTAGAACCCATAAAGTAATCATATATCATTCGGATTCGGTTATATCGGATCGGTTCGGATATACCCAAAGTAAAATCTAAAATTTAAAAACAAAACATGAAAATATATACTTATTCATATGTAATCGAATATTTAAGGTACTTATTTAAAATTTTAAATACTTATTGTTAGATATCCTATTAAAATAAATAGGAAACTGAATATTTGAAGTATATATTTCTGTTTTATATATTTATATTGTATATTAATTTGGATATTCAGATCGGTTTATTCGAATATTTTTTTCGGATTTTTCGAGTTTTTCGGATTACGCGTTCGGGTTCGGTTAATAACACTTCGGGTTCGGATATGTTTTGTATCACCTTACAAGATCCATTCGGGTTTTTTCTTATATTTCGGATCGGATACGGATCAGGTTTTCGGTTCGGATTTCGGTACGGATTTTATGCCCAACCCTAATTTTTTTTTTATAACACTGTTAGATTTAAAGAGTTCAAACTAATTAAAAAAAAGAAAAACAAAAGAGAAAAAAATGAGATGTTATTACTACCTTAACATTTGTTATTAGCTTATTGCATTTATTTAAATGTCGCTATTAATTATATGTTTGGTGGAAACCGTGGTACATATATTACAAGACAAAACTAGACCTGTAAAAATTAACTCGTATTAACTAACCTGAAAAGTGGTGGTGGCAACTTGATAATCTCACACTCAAATATTTGTAGGTTATGGTTTTCTAGAAAACTAATGCAGTTTCACGCGACTCATAATTTAAAGTAAAAAATCTTGGTATAGCAATACAAATTAGGCCAGCGAAAATTAATTAAGTTTGCTTAATCAAATCAATGATTTCTGTTTTCGGTTATGGGTTTGGTTAAGCAATGATATTTTTGTTTGGTTTGATGATTGGTTAGTTCGATTTTACTTTGTAAAAGAAAATTATAACTAAATCCTACCGGTTTGTACTAAACTGAAACCACATTCAAATTTTCGAACCAAATTAAACTAAAATCACCGGAATCAGAGTTTGATAGAATTTAGAGAGAGAGAGAAAAAAGTTAGACTGCTTATCAAACCAAACCAAACCAAACCACTTTTAATTTGATCAATTTCATTAGATTTTGTGCGAACCGAAATAAACAAAAATCAAATCACTCGAACCGACCTTACCGTCTAAACCGAACTCGCAACTAATCCCAAATGGAGATATAAATAGTTCTTTAGTTCAGATTATTCAACCGCCAAAACGATGAGTTCAAACTTCAAATCCAAGAAACATCAATGCCTCGTCTTCCTCAAACTCTGTTCCTCCATCAAACATCTCTTACAGATCCACGCCCAAATCCATCTCTCTTCTCTCCAACACGACAGCTTCATCATCAGCGAGCTCGTACGCGTCTCTTCACTATCTCACACCAAAGACCTCACCTTTGCTCGAACCCTTCTCATTCATTTCTCAGATTCGTCTCCTTCCACTTGGAACATGCTCAGCAGAGGCTACGCTTCAAGTGATTCCCCTGTAGAATCGATTCGGATCTACTCTGAGATGAAACGACGACGCATCAAACCAAACAAGCTCACCTTTCCGTTTCTTCTCAACGCTTGCGCTTCGTTTTTAGGTCTCACGGCGGGGAGACAGATACAAGTCGATGTTTTGAAACATGGGTTTGACTCCGATGTTTATGTCGGGAACAATCTGGTTCATCTCTATGGTTCTTGTAAGAAAACTTTGGATGCTCGGAAGGTGTTCGATGAAATGCCTGAGAGAAACGTTGTCTCTTGGAACTCGATCATGACTGCTTTTGTAGAGAACGGGAAGTTTAGTTTGGCAAATGAGTGTTTTGCCGAGATGATTGGTGCAAGGTTCTGTCCTGATGAGACGACGATGGTGGTTTTGTTATCTGCTTGTGTCGGTAACTTGAGTTTAGGGAAGTTGGTGCATTCACAGGTTATGGTGAGAGAGTTGGAGTTAAACTGTAGATTAGGTACTGCGCTTGTCGACATGTATGGAAAGTCTGGTGGGTTAGAGTATGCTAGGTTAGTCTTCGAGAGAATGTGTGACAGAAACGTTTGGACATGGAGTGCGATGATTGTAGGGTTAGCACAGAATGGATTTGCTGAAGAAGCTCTTCAGCTTTTCTCCAAGATGAAGAAGGAATTATCTGTGAGACCAAACTACGTGACGTTTCTCGGTGTTTTATGTGCTTGCAGCCACGTGGGGTTGGTGGAGGACGGGTACAGATACTTCAACGAGATGGAGAGAAGACACAAGATCAAGCCGATGATGATTCACTACGGGGCGATGGTGGATATCTTGGGACGTGCAGGACGGTTAAACGAGGCGTATGAGTTTATAAAGAAGATGCCTTTTGAGCCTGATGCTGTTGTTTGGAGGACTTTGCTCTCTGCTTGCAGTGTCCATCAGGGAAAAGATGGTGCTGGGATTGGAGAGGAAGTGAAGGAGAGGTTGATTGAGTTGGAGCCAAAGAGGAGTGGCAATTTGGTGATTGTGGCGAATAGGTTTGCGGAAGCGAGGATGTGGGATGAGGCAGCAGAAGTTAGGAGAGTAATGAAGGAGAATAAGATGAAGAAGATAGCTGGTGAGAGTTGTCTGGTACTGGGAGGGTCAGTTTATAGATTCTTCTCAGGGTATGATCCTCGTTTTGAGTATGTATCTGTCTATGAGTTATTAGATTTGTTCAAAATGCACTTCATAAGTGACAATCATATGGTCAGTGACTTACATTCATCTTAACTTATAGAAACAAGATCGATTCAAAAATGTAAAATTTTCTAAGGGTAATGACTTGCTAGGAAAATAATTCTTATAAGCTAGAAGTTTTTTGAAGTAGCAACCATCAGGTTAAACTTTACAAATAAATTATCAAATTTATCATAAATTACAAATCATATAATTAATCATAATATACTCCTTTTCTTTCAGACATTTTATAAAATGCAATCACAGTGTAATTGAAATATATGGGAAGTGTAAAATTAAACCGGAAATATGAATGGATGTGGGATTGGAGCTACAATAATAATAAAAAAAAACACTAGGCAATGGAAATATGGCATATCCGATAGAACATTCTTAATTCACGTTTTATATAGTTTGACAATATATTTTATTCTTAAAAAATCAGTACCAAAAAGAAATTAAATCTCTAGCATTGTTATTGATCTTTGCTTCTAGTGTAGCAATTCCTATTTTTTTGACGAGATTCAAACTACGTAATTTAATTATTTGTAGAGTAAAATTTTCCAACAATGAACTTCAAAATTTTACCAAATAATCCATTAGTTTTAATCAATTAATTAGTAGCACTAGAATTCCAAAAGGTACTAACGACCAAAGTAAACAAATATCAGTCACTCTCACATAGAAACATCCATTGAATGTATTATGTATGTCAACGTTAATCAACAACAACATAATTGATCATCACTAAAGTAATTTCGCCTGATGTTTAATACTTTTTGTATAAAGATGTTTAATACTTTATGTAACTATGTGTATATCTTATGTATAAAATACGAACCAGAATAGCAAAAAAAAAAAGGTTTAGCTATTTGATGTTTAATTTGTATAGGCATCGCATACATATGATACATCTAAGAATTTGTGAACTTGGACACGTATTGATTTTGTTTGTTTAATTTCATAGGTATTGTTAATGTATTCGTCATACAAAAGATAACTAATGAAATCGGATACCATTTTCTTAAAGCAAGCAAGAAAGTAAAGTAAAATGGTTTATGACAAAAATATATATTTGAGATATATTTCATGTGAGTGTGATTGGAGCTGAAGAGACAAGGTAGCCCGTGGAAATATGGCATATCCCTTGGAAGATTCTCATATTTCTCAGCCCATCATTTTGTTTTTCAAATGTAGAGCTAGGATGTAAAATATCTTATAAATATTATCACATTTCTAATTCAAATATCAGAAAAAGTTTGCTAACGTAGGAGGGACATGTAGAGATGTTGTAAGTATTTGTGCGAGTCTATAAAAAAAGCATAAAAGCATCATATGATACCCTCTTTCCACAACACCAGAGTATGACGGTGGTGTTGCCTCTTCTATGAAGAACCTATGGAAGCTTTGAACCCGCTGTCTCAGCATGCGGATTCTTCTATGTATGTAACTAGGGCAACTCGATCGGATCCTTTGGCATTTCTTTCTAAGTAGGATTGAATAAGAAGAAGATGTGTGTATCTTCTTCCATTTGAGAGTTTTTCAAACTTGTGGTGATTCATAGTTTCACTTCTCATGGTTTGTATTATTTGCTTTTTTTTTTAATGTTTTTGATTCTCTCTCCTTCTGTGTGTGTGTCCTATCTGTTATAAAACTTGATAATTAATATTTCGTATCGTTTATGAGTGATGCTGAATTTTGAATTTTAGTGTTGATACTGTATTTCAATTCGATATTGAATTAGTTCTGTCATTAATATGTTAGAGTCTTACCATTCCAATTCGATCCGATTCAAGTTGAAAATATGCTGTCTTTGTAGAAAAGACAATTTTCCTCAATAAACCTCTTTTTGTTGGATCCATTTGCATAACATGAATATACGTATCATTTTACATAAAAGAGATTGCATTTAACATAAGTAAGGCATAATATTTATTTTCAAAATACGCAACCCAATAGTGTTGTAGTGAAATTCATAAATATATCGTCAATAATATTAACTAGTAGTAGTACTTATGTGCATGTGTGCATGTATTGTAGATTTAACTTATTTTTGTCAACATCAGATAAAATAACTAGTCGGGATTGTCAATGTGAGGAACTGAATTCGTATCAGTCTCATTTTGGTAATTTCTAGTTATTTGGCCGATTTATTTATACAAATTATGGATTATTTGGTTAACCATCTCTTATTTGGATTTGTGATACTTCATTTTATTAATTTTTATTTTATGATACTTAATAATTTCCAAGACAAAATCCAGGTTTTGAAATCCAACACCAACATTAGTCTGGACTCTGTATATTATGAAACTACAAAAAGATTGTGCTAGCATTGAAAAAGTAAATAGTTTGGGATAAGTTTAGTTTAGCCTATGGAAGCACTTTTCAAAAGAAATATATAGTATAACCTCTATAAATTAATACTTGATAAATTAATAATCTTTCTAAATTAATAAATTTTATTGGTCCCAACTTGGACCGGTTCAAAATTTGACACAAATGGATAAAATAATAAAATCATATTTTTTTAGAAAATTCTATGTAAATAAATGGGCCCATGAAAATTATAAATTAATAACTATACGTATACATATTATATACATATAAGAATATATATCAATATATTATTTATTTTATATTCACAATGGAATTCTCTTTATATTTTCTTAATACTTATTATATTTTTGATGAGATTTAGTAATATTATGTCCCAAACTACATTTATATTAGATGCAATATATAATATATACACAAAATAATATAATAAAATTGATATAAATGTCAAAATTTGATAAAAAATAATAATTAATGTATATACACTAAAATCATATATTTTATTATTGTATAAAAAATATTTTATAATAAAAATCTAAATAAGAAAACTTTTGTAAATTAATATCTCTATAAATTAATAAAATTTCAAAATTCCAACATTATTAATTTATAGAGGTTTTACTGTACCAGCATTTGAAAACAAATTGTTGAACATTGAAGAGAAAGTTCAGCAAAACAACATAAAATTGTTAGTTACTAACATAATACTATTGAACTTTTGACAAATCAATTAGGTTGTGTCTAGAATGGATTTCACCAAAACAAATTCTTACATAACAAATTTGATAAAGACAATGGAGAATTTCAGTTTCACCACAAGTTGGATAGAATTTCAAAAAAAAAATTATAACACTGGCAGTTTAATAGTACAATTTGGAAGAAAACAGTACATAAGAAAATAAAGGACAATGAGATGTCATTAGGCATCATTAATAAAGGATTGTAGCTCACCAAAACAAATCCCTTATTAGTGAGCTTCCAAAGCGAGAAGATGATTAAGTCAGACCGGAGCATATCTGGCAATGTGGGATTGCTGGCGCTTATCAAATTTATCCTTAAATTATAATCATTTTCATAAATATCTTAAATTGTGATAAAGAAGATTAAATTATCTTTTGTAAATTATTTATAAATGTTTTAAAAAATTTATATTTGTAAAATTTTATAAACCCAACTCAATCCACTGAGACTGAGTACTAACCCAAACACAAATCATTAAACCCTAAATCATAAACCCAAATATTGGTGTCTTTTTTAGCAAAAAAAAGAAGATTGTATTTTTGAGAAATGATAGCTAACTTAGGGTGTTTTAAGAAATTTCTCATAATTTGATTATAATTATTTAACAAATTTAAATCTTTAATCAACCGATTTCCGAGCCATGAAAAAAAAAAACATGGAACTGAACCGAACTTGAACCAGAAACTGAAAATTTCGGTTGGGCAAATTCAGTTGACTTTGGTGTGCCTAGTTTGGATTAACAAAAAGTAGCATTCAAAAAAAAAAAATTAATTCGATGTTAATATTATTACATGGATGTTTTCAAGGTCAACTACAAAAATATTGAAGACTACACTTTCTTTCAGGTTACGCTAGGGTGTCTTAGCTTAGCAGTTCAAGCTCTGATATCATGAAATCTTCCTCCATGATGTTCATCTCTCACTTCTGAGTCAAAAACCAATGACACAGAGCAGACGCTAGAGATGGTCCAAATGATTGTTAGTTCATGATGATGATGTTGACTCAAAGTTAAAGCTTTTCCTATATACGAACCAACCAGAGAGGTCTTTGTTAATCAGAATCTGAGTCAGAATCTTCACTCGCTTCTGGAGTCTCAAGATTACAGAAACGAGCAGAGTTTCTGAGGGAAGATGATCTGCTTGTCTTCGGAACCATTGTTCTCTTTCGTTTTGCAGAAAATCCTTTGGCCGCAAGCGTGTCAAACAAATCTCCCATCTCCATTTTCTTTCTCAAGCCATTGTGTTCGTCCATGAACCTTCACAGAACCAAACCAAAAAAAACATAACAATACATAAGATTCTAACACAGAAGTAAAAGAGAACATGTTTCCCTTAACTAGAGCAAAGAATGAGAAAACAACGAAGACTAGTTTTTATAAGGTGAAGTGTGCAAAAACATTTGGTATCAAGTAGTAGCACCTTTCTCGTATTGCTTTGAAGGCGTCTAGAGTTGCATAAGCAAGACCAGTTTTTGGATCTCGATACCTGTAACATTAACAAATGCTAGTTGTTTAATTGCAAAGCTAAAACATAGTTAGCTTCTTCCAACAAAGCTCTTTGTGTGTGTTTCCCAGTGATAAAGTAGAAGAATAGAAAAGTTCTTACTTGGCAGGTAGTCCAGTAATCACACATACAGCCTTTTCTGGATCTGTAAAAGAGAAAACAAACTATAGTAAAGATAGAGAACAATATAGACTACAGGTAACATAAGACATCTCTGTTCAGCTACACACACCACTAGAGAAAACTACTTACACGGAACAGTCTTAGTAGAAATCTCTGAACTGAATGATGCACCATTACAGAACTCTATATAGTTGCATCCTGCAAGTAAAACCTCTTTTATTGATTTCTACTTTTCTGGAAAGAACCAAAATGAGATGAGAACACTATCTTACAGGAGAGCTTACCATCTTTCGAAAGGTACCGAACTTGAGGACCCTTGTAAACCGCTTTATGCACAATCGCTTTCTTTTTCACTTCTTCTTCCCTTGCTAAAACACGTTCTAAGTTCCTCAAGTTCATGATTTCTGCAAACAAAACCCGAATTTAACCATCCAAGTTTCTGATAAATAAACGGATGCAAGATCATAAAACTCAAACCTGTTTGAGCAGCTTCCAGCAGCATTTCTTCTTGCGTCATTCGTTTCTCCTCTCCTACTTTTTTCCTTATTATTGGCTAAACAAGCACAAGAAAACGAGTTCAACCTTCGTGTAGAGACATTAGTATAAAGCAGATGAATCCTGAGAAGAAAAATAAAAGAAAACCTTTGTTGTGGCTTGTATAGCAGCACGCAATGCATCTCTTTCTGCTTGCCTTACAATCACTGAAGTCCTTGTAGATTTTCTTATGACCTTCTCACTTTCCATATCTTCTTGTGTTTCCTTTTCATCTTCTTCTTCCTTGTCTCCCAATTCTTCAACTGTCTTCTTCTCATCTTCAGGAGCATCTTCCAGCTTCGAAACTAGCTTCTTCTTCTTGTTCTTCTTTGGAGCAGTTTTGCCAGGGTAAATCAAACGCTTCTTTGGCACATCCCTGCAACAATATGCCATGAATTAAAGAGATAACAGCAATCATAAGATGAACTTGGAGAATGGTTCAAACTCAAACCTCTCTTCTTTTTCATTTTCTGCTCCTGCTTCAGGTTCAGGCTCCTATTCCCCAAAAGGCAAACAAGAAAGAAACTTTTAAAAATGGGATCCCAGCAAACACTTTGATGAACACAGAAGCAAGAAACAAAGTAGGTTACATCGTCATTGAAGTCGCTGTCAAACTCATCAGCAACTTCAGCTTCTGCTTCATAGTTATCATCATGTTCTTCCTGCAAAGGTAAAAGAGATATATATAAACAACACCATACAAACAAAGCTCTCTGTATATAGAAGAGCAGGAAACCTCTTTAAGAGCTTCTTGATTCCAAAACTGTTCATCTTCTTCTACTTCGTCATCAAGCAACTTGTTCATTCTACAAAACACCCAAACAAAATCAAAAAGATTCATTCCATTCCACTCATTTTCTCTAATTAGTCCGAGAGGTTTGCTCTTTACCGTTTACCACGTGTAGCTCGGGATGTACGGTCCAAGAACACCATCTGCTCTTCTTTATCGCTTTCCATTGATGACTTTCTCGATTTCTTAGCTTCTGCAAAGTTCACTACTTTAAACGAAATCTGACAACGCACAAGAGAGAAGCGAGATTAGAGTCTCTAACGAGAGCTTACGGGTTGCGAGTTTCGGATTCAAAGGTTGAGACTTTATGAGTCTGCTACCTTCGGAGATTTGTCGACCACGTTCCTCGCCGGAGACTCGCCGCACTGATTCCTTCTCTGGTTAAACTCTTTCAGATGGTTTGGATCTCGTGCGTTATAGTTAATGGGCTTTAATATATTATTGGGCCTTATGTTAAGACAATTTCAAAGCCCACGTTGTACCAGTCACTACTGAAATTACAAATCTTCTTCATGCATGTGAAAAATTGTAGTAAGATTCCTTCTCTGATTAAACTCTTTCAGATGGTTTGGACCTCTCTTAACCTTTTTTTTTGTCTAATTATTTTGATTTTTCGGTATTCTCATGAAAAAAAAGGAAAAAGAAATGGTTAGAAATTCAAGGAAAGATAGAAAGTGATGTGTGGGAGAATATGTAAGCAAATTGGCTTATTGCTTACAAAACACACAGAAACTAGGAAGCCACGTTCCGTGGCGGCCACTCACATGTATGCTTTTGTACTCATAAGAGCATGCCCATTAGTGAACTCCCACTTGGGGTTCACTAGAAATTTTTATTATATTTTTGATGGGACCATGAATAGTGTTGAACCCGTATATTATTTGCTATTCCATCAGTGAATCCAAAGATCAGGTTCTTATGAATGAAAAAAAAATTGTATCTAAAAAAAAATGTATTCAACATATGAGAATTCTTAAGTATATATAGTTAATGGCATATGAGAATTCTTAAACAAAAATTCTTAAACAAAAAAAATTATTCAATATATGAGAATTCTTAAACAAAAATTTACATGATTAATTCCATTATGGCAGAGATGAAAGAATAGGCTGCACAAGCATGAAACTAGAGAATCTTGGTGGAGCTCGCTAATTTCATATTCAAAGAAGAAGAAAAGGTACATGATTAATTCCATTATGTAGAAGTCCTGAACCTATGGCTTGTCTTGGAGAAGCTGTTTCCGCATATGTCATCCATGTGTACCTTTAGAACATAAAAAACACATCACATGATAAACATAAACATACTACAGCTCATAAGTTAACTGAAAGAAGAGTTTCTTTATAAGAAGAACTAACTCTCCAACAGTTCCATCAGGACGAGCTCTTGTGCCAAGATACTTGTTATCAGGATATGTCTCAATAGCATGTCTGAATATTCCACAAAAAAAAAAAGAGCAATTTCCAGAATCAGATCATAAATTGAAACCGACCATAAAACAAAGGTCAAAGAGCTTACACAAAGTTGTCGTGCAAAGTTTCATTTCCCAGTGAGCTTTTCTGGAAGCAAAACGCTGTAGCTATCCTCTGTAGAAAATGAAAAGCTCAATCTCAAAGGTAAACACAAAAGAGAGATCAAAGATATTAAACGTAAAGTTGTAAACATATAAGGTGCTCACCGTTTGCGTTGAGGAAGAGAGAGGCTGCTGGATCATCAGCCGGAGAAGAATCAAGGTGAGAGCGAAGGGAATGATATCTGCGACTGCAATCTACCTTCCACAAAAAATATATATATATAAGCCATGACAGAAACAAACGGAAGAAGACATAAAACTATGTATATGTCCCTCTAACAAACAATACATCAAATCTTTGGCTCTACTTGCTTTTGCAGAGAAATAAATAACACATTGTTTGCTTACAGCTGGAAAAAAATATTCATATTCTTCCAAACCTTCAACAACAGTAAGCTGTTTGCTACCAACATACACGTTATAAACTCTTGAGGAAATAGCTCTGCAAACCAACCAACAACTTTTGATCAGACGTGAAGGTGAAACCATAAACAAAGACACCTGATAAAACAAGTCAAATGCTCGTTATCTCTCTCACTTAGCAACATATACATAAAAAAAGTTTACGCAAATAAGAAGACAAAGGTTCAGAAACTATAACTACCTTTGAGAAGAGGGAAAGCAGCATCGACCAACTCCATCTTGACACCGTTGAGAGCTTCAGCAGCAGGATGAATATCCAACATGTGGAGGATCACTGGCTGGTCTGCACCAAGCATGATACCTCTTGCAATCATGGGAACAAGAGCGTACCCAATTTGTCCTGCGCCAAAATTACAATACTTTCAGTCACAAACAATAAACCATTTCCAATTCATAAAAAAAAAACTAATTTGTCAACATTAACAACTACATGTCATACAACGACATGCCTTTGGTTACAACGACAACAAGACTGCAAAAATCAAATCTGAAACTTCTGAACCAAATCAACATGTCATACTAAAGGAACCCTAAATCGAACCCCCATGAAGAATTACAACCATAAATCGAAACCCCCTTTTTATATTTCGAACCCTAACCCAAAACCCCCAAATCAATTTCGGTTTCTCGAGATCGATTTCAACCTCAAATACGATGCTAGTTAACCATAATTGAACTCAAAACTCACCTAAGCTCGTGGGGGGAGACATTTCGTCCTCGACTGGATGGAGAAAAGCTCCGGCGTTGACTTGAACGAGAAATCACCTCGAGAGAAAAAACCCTAGAGAAAACAGAAAATGAGAAAAAATGAGATCTCCCACGCGAGACCCCTGTTTCGGCTTCTTCAAACAAAAAACGCGCTACCAATCACGTGATGACACGTGGCTTGAACCCGTATCATACAGGTTCACTCTGGCGAACCGGTTCACCGAAATTAGCCAATTTTTTTTTAAAAAAAAATACTGCGGGCCTAGGAAACCGAACCCATGAACCCCTTATGATCTTCTGATGGGCATGCTCTAAGCCACAAACAAATAAGAGAATAATTTCAAGAAGAGCTACGTCAAAAATAGAAGTGTCCGCAGCCGGAAAAATACGAAAAGAAAATAGGAATAATCAAACTTGGACGCTCTATTTATCTCTTTGGACAACTACATGAAAAACGTATAAAACTAAATAAGTGATAAAAACATCTCTGACAGGTCATAATTTTGGTAATCATTAGAAATTTAAAATGAATAAATAAATGTAAGTAAATTAAATACTAAACCAGTTAACAAGTGATATAAATAACTAAATAAGTAACAGCTACCAATAATAGAAAATTAAAAATGAGTAATATTTAGAAAATAAAAATGAGTAACATTTAGAAATTGTAAGCTATAAACAATTTTTTTTTTTTTTTTGAAACAAAGCTATAAACAAATATTAGCCGTTTTTTTGTAAGAAAAGGTCCACGTTGCGACGACAGGTAAATGATTCCTGTGACATTCACACGGAAACAAATAAATCTGCTGATAAGTCTGAGCTCTGAGGAGCTGCCACACTATCTTTTAGCTGCGACATCAATGTCAGACTGTTCACAAAAGCTTAATATCGTACCAAAAGAAAACTAGATAACACCAAAAATTGCATCAAGAATGAAATGATGTAAAATAGCAAACAATCTTTTAGACAGTTTTACATTTTTTCCATTGAAATGTTTACAACAATACCCTTGGTTTTCTAATGTAATATGTTTTCTAGTGTAGACGTCTACCTTTGTCTCATAACCATTTGTGATATAGGTATATCAACACTTCACACGCTTAAGTAAAATTTATAAAAATCTCTCAAGATAATAAAGCACTTCCTTAGAGGAATTGAATAGCAATTAACTAGATAAATATATTACATGCATCATATATATGATCCTCTCAAAAGCAACAATCGATACAATCACTTCTTGATTTGTGCTTGTTGCATTATGTCTTCCAAAAGTAATGTGATGTTGGAATGTGAAGAGCCTCCTTCATCAACAGCCTTGTGAGCTAACTCCCCAAGCCCTTTGGCTCTTCTTCTTCTCTCTTTAGCTTCATCACTATCACCCATTAACTCTTCCACTGCCTTCTTCACTCTTTCTTTATCCACCAACACTCCTACCTTCTCCTCTTCTCCCCAACTCATGGGATCTTCAACACCTGATGGCACACCAACTTTTAATACCTCCACAGCCAACTTATCATTGCAGAATTGGTCTCCAAACAATGGCCATGTGAGCAATGGAACACCCGAGGTGATTCCTTCAAGAGTAGAGTTCCATCCACAGTGTGTTAAGAATCCTCCAACGGCAGGATGTGAAATGATAAGCACTTGTGGTGCCCATCCTATTATGAGAAGGCCTCTTCCTTGAATTCTATCTTTAAATCCACTCTCTGAAAGCCATTCATCTAATTCATTATACTTCTCCCACTTTCTTATGACCCAAATAAAAGGTCTTTGGGATTCCTCAAGGCCAAGCCCTAGCTCTTTGAGCTGAGCCAGAGGAACATTGCATATACTTCCAAGGCAAACATATAGCACCGACCCTTCCTCTTTAGAATCAAGCCATTTGAGACACTCATCTTGATCAATGGCTGCCTTATTCCCCCTCTCGGCTTTGTCTAAACCTAACTTGTTAGACAAGGAAACCGGTCCGATGCTCCATACTTTACCTGCCTTAACCTTCTTGTAGTCTCTAACATAAGCTGGCTCCAGCTCTTCAAACGTGTTGACAATCACACCATAAGAAGTGTTGTCCCCTTCAATCATCCCGTCTAAAAACTCTTTCCAACCTTCATCACTAGTTGCAACCAGAGGAAGCTGAGCTTTTGTGAACTCAACTCTGTCAGGAAAATTTGGGATGGGGAAGTACTCTTTATNACCTTCTTGTAGTCTCTAACATAAGCTGGCTCCAGCTCTTCAAACGTGTTGACAATCACACCATAAGAAGTGTTGTCCCCTTCAATCATCCCGTCTAAAAACTCTTTCCAACCTTCATCACTAGTTGCAACCAGAGGAAGCTGAGCTTTTGTGAACTCAACTCTGTCAGGAAAATTTGGGATGGGGAAGTACTCTTTATTAGACTCTATAGATTCCCAAAACTCTAAGTTCTGGCGCATAATGTGCAGACAAAGAAGGTTGAAGCAACCCATCCCATGAAAGATGATCTTTGGTATGCCAAAGTTCTTGGCGATTCTGTTTGTAAAAGGCAAACACATGTCGCCTATTATGCAGTTTGGCCTAGGTTGAATCTCTTTCAAAAGCTTCTCGACCGGTTCCTCGAGCATATTAATTTCTTTAAAGAAAGATGTTAACGGCCTCGATGAATCAAGCAAGTCCACATTCTCGTGTCCTTGCGGTTCTTGAGATGGAAACTTCACCTGGAGAAGATTGATGGGCAAACCGGACTGAATGGACCGGTTAAGAACGTTCTTGAACCGGGAAGCGTTGTGTGGTGTGGTGACAATGGTTATAGTCACACCTCGCTGAGCCAAGAGCCTTGCAATATCGACCATGGGGATCATGTGGCCTTGAGCCATGAAAGGGAAAAGAACAAAGTGAAGATGAGGATGGAATTGTTGAGATGTTTTGGAAGCCATTAGAAACTTTTTAAGTTTTTTTTTTTGTGTGTGTGTGTGTGTTTGCTTTGATTTGGGTTGTGTTGTGTGTGTAGTTGCTTTGCTTACATATATGTCAACAAAAAGTGGAGCTCAAGGAAATAATAAAAATTGATGTAAGAGAAAACAATAACAAATTGGTTTATTCGTTACAAAACACAATATGCTTTACATATATGTCAACAAAAAGTGGAGCTCAAGGAAATAATAAAAGTTGACGTAAGAGAAAACAATAACAAATTGGTTTATTCATTACAAAACACAATATGGTTTAAAGAGATTTGTATATTACGTGGCTGGGACTTATATGTCGTTTTGTATTCATATAACTATAAGCCAAAAAGAAGTAGAGAAATATTCTTGAGAACTACGTCGAAACGATAGCATAGAATTCACAGCCTCAAGAATCAAATTTGGATAACATAGAGCCGACAGACAAACCAAACTTGACTCTTGATTTCTCTCTATAGACAAACTAGATATTTACAACACCTCAAAGTACCAACAAAATGAACCAGAAGAGATACAAAACACACATGTGACATGTATATTATTGAAGCCAAAGGTATTGTTTACATAGTGTTGCGCCTAAGAAGATTATTTAAATCTGAAATTGGAGTGAAGAGTGTTAGAACTCGAATTGGAACTAAAGAAATTGTTGGAACTTGAAAAAAAATGGTGGAACTAAGTTTAGGTTTCACAATTTATCTTTTTGTTTCATTTATACTAAGAATAAAGATAAGGGAAATTTTCTAAAATGACTCAAATTAATGGTGTTATTATTAGAATGATTCATATTTTTTAAATTTATTAGAATGTTTTTCTGGTTAAAATTGTCTTTGACTATAGTTATAACAAAAAAAATTAATGATCAAAGTGTCCATTAAATTAGGTCGTCAGTTGATTTATTTTTGGAAAAATAAATTTGTCGCACAATAAGTATGTTTTCTAAATCGGATAAGAAAATATAATATATCATAAAAGTGGTGGTAGATTTATTTAAATCGTCTGATTTCTTTCTACAGTAGATTTATTTTGTCCAATTTGTACAGAAAATCGATTTTTGAAATATGTCTGTCGAATGACACAACATATTTGTTAAAAATGACAGATTTTTGTGATCGGTTTAGTTTCGTTGATATATAACCTATTTATATAGTTGGCAGATTTGTTGACTTATTAGGTGGCAGAATTTTTAGTTTACGAAGTGATAAGATTTGTTGATTTTGAGTTGGCAGACTTTAATAGCATTTACTAAATCAAACTATTTTTTTTAGTTTTTTCTTATATCGTGGGAAAGTTAATTAGGAGTTAATTTGTAAATTGATGTGTATTCTATTTGAATCTAGTATTTAATTTTTAATATGAATCTTTCTAATAGTTTGAAGATAAATTTGAGTCATTCTAAATAATTCTTTTACACATAATCCTCATTCCATCAAAAGAGGAGCGGAACTACAACAGTTCTTTATCAAATTATCTATAGCCGCCATATTAAACGTGTCTATTTTAAGAAGCATAAAAAATCTACATCAACAAAAGAGGAGGCCATGCAAATATAGAAATGAAAGCTTCGTTGTATGACTGTTAACAATTTCAATAAAGAAAATTATTGTTTATTTTTATATGATAAACTACATAAGAGGAATGATAAACCATAGTTTACTTAAGAAAACATTATTGGTAACATTTATTTTTAGAACATTCTTTTTATAAACATAATTATTTTTATAGAACTTTAAGCAAATATATTTTTAATGAGGTAATCAATTCTTCGACTGTGCTAGTTGCATTATGTCTTCTAAGAAGAATGTGATATTAGAATGAGAAGAGCCTCCTTCATCCACAGCACTGTGAGCTAACTCTCCAAGCTCCTTGGCTCTTCTTCTTCTCTCCTTAGCATCCTCACCATCACCCATCAATCCTTCAACTGCCTTCTTCACACCTTCATTATCCACCAACACTCCTATCCTCTCTTCTTCCCCCCATTTCATAACCTCTTCAATCCCAGCTCCTACACCGACTTTAAGAACCTCCACGACCAGCTTCTGGTTGCAGAACTGGTCCCCAAACAATGGCCATGTAAGCAATGGCACACCTGATGTGATACCCTCAAGAGTTGAGTTCCATCCACAATGTGTCAAGAATCCTCCAACGGAAGGGTGTGAAAGGATAAGCACTTGAGGTGCCCATCCTCTTATGAGAAGACCTCTCTCTTTGATCCTTTCTTCAAAACCGCTCTCTAAGAGCCACTCAGCGAGCTCATTATACTTTTCCCAACCTCTTATGACCCAAATAAAAGGTCTTTGAGTTTTCTCTAACCCTAGCCCTAGCTCCTTGAGTTGAGAGAGAGGAAGATTGCAGATACTTCCAAGGCAAACATATAGAACCGACCCTTCTTCTTTAGAATTAAGCCATTTAAAACATTCTTCTTGACCAATGACCGCCTTGTTCCCTCTCTCAGCTTGATCTGATCCTTTCTTGTTGCACAAGGAAACAGGTCCAATGGACCATACTTTCCCATATCTAGCTTCTTTGTAGTCTTTAACATAAGCTGATTCCAACTCCTGAAATGTGTTGAGGATTACACCGTAGGATGTGTTATCTGCTTCTACCATTGCGTCCAAGAAGTACGTCCAGTCTCTAGCCTTTTCATCGGTGCTCACAGGAACTTGAGGCTTTGTGAATTGAACTCTGTGAGGAAAACTAGGAACATAGAAATACTCTTTGTCAGACTTTAAATTCTGCAAGATCTCTATGTTTTCACGTAAAACATGCATGCACAAAAGACAAAAGCAAGACGCTCCATGGAAAACGATCTTTGGTACGTTGAAGGCCTTGGCGATTTTGCTTGTATAAAACAAACAAAAATCAGATACTAGACAGCTTGGTCTAGGTTTCATATCTTCTAGTAGCTTCATGACCGGCTCTTCCAGCATGTTAGCTGCTTTAAAGAATGGTACCATGAACTCCATTGAGTCAAGGGAATCTATATTGTCTTGTCCTTCAGGCAGCCCAGCTTCTTGAAATGGAAGCTTCACATTCACTACGTTGATGGGCAAACCAGACTCGATGGCACGGTTTAAGACATTCTTGAACCTCTCTGCGTTGTGAGGCGTCGTGACAATTGTTACGGTCACACCACGTTGAGCAAGGAGCCTTGCAATATCAACCATGGGAATCATGTGGCCCTGAGCCATGAATGGAAAGAGAACAAAGTGAAGAGGAGGATGAACTTGTTGGGTTTTTTGGGAAGCCATAGTGATTTCAGCTCAGTGAATAACTTTCGAGTTTGTATTGTGGGTGTGTTGTTATCGACTGATCGTGAGGTTATATAAGGTGTACAAGACCAACATGATGTAGTCATGACCTCAAGCAACACATAAAGTTGTTAGAACATCCCTATTAGTGAACTGGGGCGGGCTTGATTCCCAAAATTATTATTTTGATTATTATAATTTTTTTTCGTTTGATTTAAAAAAAATTAATAAACGAACCAATCGTGGGTCGTCACGTGTCGTATGACTATGAAACAGTGGTTGAACTTGCCTCTTATCAGCGACCTCACTTGACACAAATTCACCAAAATCAGTTTATTTTATATTTTTATTTTTGAAATTGTGTGAACTTCCTTTTAAAACTTTCAATGGGCATGCTCTCATACGTAAAAGAAAATTACGTTCAAAAAGACGTTTCGTGGCCAATACTTTCTTCCGTGGACATTTTGTGACCATTCTGCGCCTGCTAGTGTTTTTTTATTCCCCTTAAATGTTACTAAGAGATAATTAAAATCAAGATACTTGATCCGCAAGACACATAATCAATTTTAACTCTCTCGGACATTACCAAAATCAATTTGTCTTTGAAACTTCAACGTTCAGTTTCAAAGCCTTCTTCTAATCAAGGTTCGCCCACGGTAATAAGTATTAAATTCAAAAAAAGATTAAGAACCAATGCGAATTAAACACGAAAGAAAGTAGGAAATTTAGAAGAAACATGGTTGGTAAAGAAAGGAAGAAACTTATTAGAAAGAAAACATGGTTGAGGTAAATACGTGTTTTACGATTAATATTAGTATATTGGTTATGTGAATTGATACTTTATAATTTCTTTATATAATCTTAGAAGCATAATATTATTATTATTTTTCTATTCAGGTAAACTATTTTATCTACCAATTACATTTTTTCTAATTCTAAAAATATACTTGCAAGTAAAATCGGTCGAACATGGTTCATTAACTTAAAAATATTAAAGTAAGTCTAAAAGTTCAAAAGTTTAGATACATTCCAAATTTGAAACTTATAATTACAAGAAACAATAAAACACTGCATCATTATTTTAAGAAATTATATATAGTTATTATTTTTAAACATTACTTGCCTCAAAATAATTTGAGATGGCTCTGCCTTTAGATACCAATTTTGATAATAAACCAACCTGCCTTGCGCTGGTCCAATGAATATGTTATTTTATTGATACACCAAAATATAAGTCACTCCAGAATCAACAATAATCTAGTCACAGATTTAAGACAGTTAAAAGAACTTTTAAGTGTATTCTGTCATTAATAATTATTACTAATTCTAATAATGTTTGTTTTTTTTAACTACAAATTTTACTCAAATAGAATTTTATTTAACTAAAATTTATTATATACATAAATTTAGTTAATAAATAGAATAATTATAAAATTTTATTTTTACTATGAAAGTATTAATAATTTTGTTAAAATATAAACCACAAATATTGAATCATTTTAGATCTTAAAACAAAATTATATAAAAAATTGTGGATCAATTTATAAAAAAAAAATTTGACAATGAAATTAATATTATGAATAGTGTTCACTCAAATTTGAAGGAATATTATTCAAAATCATTTTCCATAAAATGATGTACAAAAAGGGATCATCTAGCTTGTTATTCTAGGATTTCTGTGTAAACATTATATGACAACATCTACATAACAAATGTTTCTACACATAACAAGTAAATCTCCCTGTTGTAAAATTGAATAAGAGCCTAGCTAATATAACATTATTTTTACGTATCTTTTGAAACATGTGATGACTTGATCTTTTGAAAGTGAGCAATATAGAATATGAGTGAACGAAAACAAAAGGAAGCTGAACATATCAAAAAGGCTCAAACTCGATTTTTCAGTACTATCTCAAAACATTATCTCGTACAATTTCCCTGAAATGAAATTTATATTAATTACTTGGTTTAGAATCCACAAAAAAAATTCTAGAAAAATCTCACATGTTTTAGGGACGTAATGAGGTTAACTCAGTTTGATAATAGGTGTAATTCGTTTATAAAAGCTTACAGATATGCTTAAAGAAGTCTATGCTAACTTTTTGAAGATGATATGAGTTTGACCAAGAAAAAAAGATGATATGAGAAAAAGAAAGTTATTATTATCCCTGACTTGTCTTCTGCTGGACGTGTTGGACTAAGTCTCATATCCTCCAAATAAAGCAAATGAAGAATGTTTTAATGTTTACATTTCTTTTAACAAAGACATAAATCAATTATTGGATTGTGCTAGTTGCATTATGTCTTCTAGGAGTAAAGTAATATTAGAGTGAGAAGAGCCTCCTTCTTCCACAGCCTTGTGAGCTAACTCTCCAAGCTCTTTGGCTCTTCTTCTCCTCTCTTTTGCATCATCACCATCACCCATTAACTCTTCCACTGCCTTCTTCACACCTTTTTTATCCACCAACACTCCTATCTTCTCCTCTTCTCCCCATTTCATAGTTTCTTCAATCCCAGCTCCTACACCAACTTTAAGAACCTGCACAACAAGTTTTTGGTTGCAGAACTGGTCTCCACACAATGGCCATGTGAGCAATGGAACACCTGAAGTGATTCCTTCCAGAGTTGAGTTCCATCCACAATGTGTCAAGAATCCACCAATAGAAGTATGTGAAAGGATAAGCACTTGAGGTGCCCATCCTTTTATGAGAAGCCCTCTCTCTTTGACCCTTTCTTCAAAACCGCTCTCTAAGAACCACTCAGCGAGCTCATTATACTTTTCCCAACCTCTTATGACCCATATGAAAGGTCTTTGAGACTCTTCTAAGCCTAGGCCAAGCTCCTTGAGCTGAGACAGAGGAAGATTGCAAATACTTCCAAGGCAAACATATAACACTGACTTCTCTTCTTTAGAATCAAGCCACTTAAAACATTCTTCTTGACCAATGACAGCCTTGTTTCCCCTCTCAGCTTTGTCTTCTCCTTTCTTGTTGCACAAGGAAACAGGTCCAATGGACCATACTTTTCCATCTCTAGCCTCTTTAAAATCTTTGACATAAGCAGGCTCCAACTCCTGGAATGTGTTGATGATTACACCGTAGGATGTAGCTTCTGCTTCCACCATTGCGTCCAAGAACTCCTTCCAGTCTCCAGTTGCATTGATTCTCACGGGAACTTGAGGCTTTGTAAATTCAACTCTATCAGGAAAATTAGGAACAAAGAAATACTCTTTGTCCGACTTCAAATTATGCAAGATCTCTAGGTTTTGGCGCATAACATGCATACACAAAAGACAAAAACATGACATTCCATGGAAGACGATCTTTGGAATATTGAATGTCTTGGCGATTTTGCTTGTATAATGCAAACACAAGTCGCAGATAAGACAGCTAGGTCTAGGTTTCATCTCTTCCAGCAGCTTCATGACCGGCTCTTCAAGCATGTTAGCCATTTTAAAGAATGGTACCATCAACTCCAGCGAGTCCAGGGAATCGATATTGTCTTGTCCTTCAGGCAGCCCAGCTTCTTGATATGGAAGC
>CAKOAT010357376.1:4114-25492 GCA_932364175.1 Eruca vesicaria subsp. sativa
ATGAAAATATGTTTAGCCTACGTTAATATATATTTAGAGTGTGGCTTGGTATTTTTTTAAATGACACTAAAGTGTCTTAAAATTAAAGATATCATTTTTAAAAAAAATCAATTTTTCAAAAGGGTTAACCAACATATTTCAAGAAAAATTAGAATTTTTTACATTTTTGTTTTAATGCATCTTTGCAACATACTCTGACTTAATATGAAGATTAAAGAGGTTTGAGACCTTATATGTTCTCATTTGTCTAGAAAGTAGAGATTCTATAGTGTTTAGTACACTAATTAGATCGTATCAGAAGTTTAAATAAATTACTTGTTGGAAAGTTAGAAATGATGACCATGTACCATGAAAATATCTTTAGCCTACGTTAATATACATTTAGAGTGTGGTTTGGTATTTTTTTCAAACAACACTAAAGTGTCTTAAAATTAAAGATATCATTTTTTTTAAAAATCAATTTTTCAAAGGGGTTAACCCACATATTTCAAGAAAAATTAGAATTTGTTTTTCTTTTTGTTTTAATGCATCTTTGCATCATACTCTGACATAATATGAAGATTAAAGGTGTTTGAGACCTTATATGTTCCCATTTCTCTAGAAATTATAGGTTCTATAGTGGTTAGTACACTAATTAGATCGTATATGAAGTTTAAATAAATTACTCTTTGGAAAGTTAGAAATGATGACCATGTACCATGAAAATATGTTTAGCCTACGTTAATATATATCTAGAGTGTGGCTTGGTATTTGTTTAAACAACACTAAAGTGTCTTAAAATTAAAGATATCATTTTTAAAAGAATTCAATTTTTCAAAGGGGTTAACCCACATATTTCAAGAAAAATTAGAATTTTTTTTCTTTTTGTTTTAATGCATCTTTGCATCATACTCTGACATAATATGAAGATTAAAGTGGTTTGAACCAACATATTTCAAGAAAAAATTAGAATTTTTTTTTATTTTTGTTTTAACGCATCTTTGCATCATACTCTGACATAATATGAAAAATAAAGAGGTTTGAGACTTTATATTTTCTCATTTCATTAGAAAGTAGAGATTCTATAGTTGTTTGTATACTAATTAGATCGTATATAAGATTAAATAAATTACTTGTTGGAAAGTTGGAAATGATGACCATGTACCATAAAAAATATGTTTAGCTTATGGTAATATACATTTAGAGTGTAGTTTGATATTTTTAAACAACCCTAAAGTGTCTAAAAATTATAGATACCATTGATCAAAAATTAAATTTTTTTAAAGAGGTTAACCCACATATTTCAAGAAAAATTAGAATTTTTTTTACTTTTGTTTTAATGCATATTTGCATCATACTCTGAAATAATATGAAGATTAAAGAGGTTTGAGACCTTATATGTTCTCATTTGTCTAGAAAGTAGAGATTCTATAGTGTTTAGTTCACTAATTAGATCGTATATGAAGTTTAAATAAATTACTCGTTGGAAAGTTAGAAATGATGACCATGTACCATGAAAATATGTTTATCCTACGTTAATATACATTTAGAGAGTGGTTTGGTATTTTTTCAAANATTAAAGAGGTTTGAGACCTTATATGTTCTCATTTGTCTAGAAAGTAGAGATTCTATAGTGTTTAGTTCACTAATTAGATCGTATATGAAGTTTAAATAAATTACTCGTTGGAAAGTTAGAAATGATGACCATGTACCATGAAAATATGTTTATCCTACGTTAATATACATTTAGAGAGTGGTTTGGTATTTTTTCAAACAACACTAAAGTGTCTTAAAATTAAAGATATCATTTTTAAAAAATATCAATTTTTCAAAGGGGTTAACACACATATTTCAAGAAAAATTAGAATTTTATCTTCTTTTTGTTTTAATGCATCTTTGCATCATACTCTGACATAATATGACGATAAAAGAGGTTTGAGACTTTATATGTTCTCATTTCTTTAGAAAGTAGAGATTCTATAGTTGTTAGTACACTAATTAGATCATATATAAAGTTTAAATAAATTACTTGTTGGAAAGTTAGAAATGATGACCACGTACCATAAAAATATGTTTAGCCTACGTTAATATACATGTAGAGTGTGGTTTGATATTTTTAAACAACACTAAAGTGTCTAAAAATTATAGATACCATTTATTGAAAAATCAGTTTTTTTAAAGGGGTTAACCCACATATTTCAAAAAAAAATAGAATTTTTTTTATTTTTCTTTTAATGCATCTTTGCATCATACTTTGACGTAATATGAAAATTAAATAGGTTTTAGACTTTATATGTTCTCATTTCCTTAGAAAGTAGAGATTCTATAGTTGTTAGTACACTAATTAGATCGTATATGAAGTTTAAATAAATTACTCGTTGGAAAGTTAAAAATGATGACCATGTACCATAAAAATATGTTTAGCCTACGTTAATATACATTTAGAGTGTGGTTTGATATTTTTAAACAACACTAAAGTGTCTAATAATTATAGATACCATTTATCAACAAAATCAATTTTTTTTAAAGGGGTTAACCCACATATTTCAAGAAAAAATTAGAATTTTTTTATTTTTTTTTTAATACATCTTTGCATCATACTCTGACATAATATCAAGATTAAATAGGTTTCAGACCTTATATGTTTTCATTTCTCTAGAAAGTAGAGATTCTATAGTGGTTAGTACAATAATTAGATCGTATATGAAGTTTAAATAAATTACTCGTTGGAAAGTTAGAAATGATGACCATGTACCATGAAAATATGTTTAGCCTACGTTAATATATATTTAGAGTGTGGTTTGGTATTTTTTTAAACGACACTAAAGTGTCTTAACCAACATATTTCAAGAAAAATTAGAATTTTTTGAATTTTTGTTTTATTGCATCTTTGCAACATACTCTGACATAATATGGACATTAAAGAATTTTGAGACCTTATATGTTACCATTTCTTTAGAAAATAGAGGTTCTATAGTGGTTAGTACACTAATTAGATCGTATATAAAGTTTAAATAAATTACTCGTTGAAAATTTAGAAATAATGACCATGTACCATGGGAATATGTTTAGCCAACATTAATATACAAATAGAGTGTGGTTTAAAAAATTTAAGAAACACTAAAGTGTCTAGAAATTGTAGATGCAATTTATCAAAAAAATCCATTTTTTCCAAAGGGGTGAATCCACATATTTGAAGAAAAATTAAATTTTTTTTTATTTTTGTTTTAATGCATATTTGCACCATACTCTTACATAATATGAAGATTAAAGAGGTTTGAGACCTTATATGTTCTCATTTCTCTTGAAAGTAGAGATTCTATAGTGGTTAGTACACTAATTAGATCATATATGAAGTTTAAATAAATTACTCGTTGGAAAGTTAGAAATGATGACCATGTACCATAAATATATGTTTTACCTACGTTAATATACATTTAGAGTGTGGTTTTATATTTTTAATCAACAGTAAAGTGTCTAAACATTATAGATACCATTTACCAAAAAAATCAATTTTTTCAAAGGGGTTAACCCACGTATTTCAAAAAAAATTAGAATTTCTTTATTTTTGTTTTAATGCATCTTTGCATCATACTCTGACATAATATGAAGATTAAAGAGATTTGAGACCTTATATGTTCCCATTTCTCTAGAAAATAAAGATTCTATAGTGGTTAGTACACTAATTAGATCGTCTATGAAGTTTAAATAAATTACTCGTTGGAAAGTTAGAAATGATGACCATCTATCATGAAAATATCTTTAGCCTACATTAATATACATTTAGAGTGTGGTTTTGTTAATTTTAAACATAACTAAAGTGTCTTAAAATTAAAGATATCGTTTAAAAAAAATCAATTTTTTCAAAGGGGTTAACCCACATATTTCTTGAAAAATTAGAATTTTTTTATTTTTGTTTTGATGCATCTTTGCATCATACTCTGACATAATATAAAGATTAAAGAGGTTTGAGACCTTATATGTTCTCATTTCTCTAGAAAGTAGAGATTCTATAGTGGTTAGTACACTAATTAGATCGTATATGAAGTTTAAATAAATTACTCGTTGGAAAGTTAGAAATGATGACCATGTACCATGAAAATAGGTTTAGCCTACGTTAATATACATTTAGAGTGTGGTTTGATATTTTTAAACAACACTAAAGTGTCTAAAAATATAGTTACCATTTCTCATAAAAAAATTCATTTTTTTCAAAGGGGTTAACCCTCATATTTCAAGAAAAATTAGAATTTTTTATTTTTGTTTTAATGAATCTTTGCATCATACTCTGACATAATATGAAGATTAAAGAGGTTTGGGACCTATATGTTCTCATTTCTCTAGAAAGTAGAGATTCTATAGTGGTTAGTACACTAATTAGATCGTGTATGAAGTTTAAATAAATTACTTGTTGGAAAGTTAGAAATGATGATCATGTATTATGAAAATATGTTTAGCCTACATTAATATACATTGAGAGTGGTCCGGTATTTTTTAAGCAACACTAAAGTGTCTAAAAATTATAGATAGAATTTATTATAAAATTCAATAATTTCGTAGGGGTGTGAACCCACATATTTCCAAAAAAAAAGTAGAATTTTTTTCATTTTTTTAATGCATCTTTGCATAATTCTCTGATATAATTTGATGATTAAAGAGGTTTGGGACCTTATATGTTCCCATTTCTCTAGAAAATAAAGATTCTATAGTAGTTAGTACACTAACTAGATTAGAAAATATGGACTTTTTGTATAATGCATAACTGCATCCAAAAATGATATAGGATGAATATTGAAGAGTTTTTGATACCTTATTTGTCTGAATTTCTGTAGAAAATAGAGATTTTAAAGGGTTTAGTTCATTGCTTTTGGTGGTATATGAAGTTTTATTAAAAACCTCGGTTGAAAATTAAGACTGATGCCCATGTACCATGAATATAAGTTAAGTACATTAATATAATTTTATAATGTGGTTACGTATTTTCAAACAAAACTAAAGAGGCCTATATATAACATTTATCAGAAAGCTCAATCTTTTTGTAAGCGTTAACCCACATTTTTCAAGATAAATTAGAAAATATCACATTTTGTTTTAATGGATTATTGTATCATGCATTGACATAGTATGGAGAATAAAGAGGCTTGAGACCTTAGGTGTTCCCGTTTCTCCAGAAAATAGAGGTTTTATAGGGGTTAATCCACTTATTAGATGGTATATGAAGCTTAATAAATTACTCATTGGAAAATTAGAAACGATGCCATGTACCATGAAAATAATTTTAACATAATATATATATTTGGAGTGTGGTTAGGTATTTTTAAACAACACTAAAGAGAATAAATAGTATAGATAGTATTTATAAAAAAAAACAATTTTCGTAGGGGTTAACCTACATATTTCAAGATAAATTAGAAAATATAGAATTTTTTTTAAATGCATATATGCATCATGCACTGGAATAGTATGAAGTTTAAATATGTTTGAGACCTTAGGTGTTCATTTTTCTCTAGAAAATAGAGATTTTATAGCGTTTAGTAGACTTATTAGATCGTATATGAAGTTTAAAAAAACTATTCATTGAAAATTAGAAATGATGCCTATGTACCAGTCAAATATTTTTAGCATACATTAATATGCATTAGAGTGTGTTTAGTTATTTTAAATGAAAAAAAAAATAATAAGAACTAATTTTATGTATATAACATTTATTGGAAAAATTAGAAAATATGGTATTTTACTTTAATGCATAATTTCATCATGCAGTGACATGTGATAAAAAATCAAGAGGTCTCCACCTTATTTGTCCACGTTTCTTTAGAAACTATATTTTTTATAGGGGTTAGTCCACATAATTAGGTGTAATATGAAATTTTATTAAATTACTCTTTAAAATATTAGAAATGATGCTCATGTATCATGAAAATAAGTTTAACATACATTAATAAAAATGTATAATGTGATTAGGTATTTTTTAATCTACATGAAATAGCTTAAACTTCAGTATATAACATTTATCGGAAAACTCAATCTTTTTGTAAGGGTTAACCCACAGATTTCAAGAAATTTTTGAAAATATGATATTTTTCTTTTAATGCATAGATGGATCTAGCGCATATATAGGATGAAGATTAAGGATGTCTGACCAATTTCTATAGAATATAGAGATTTCATAGAGTTTAGTTCTTTGATATACGTGTGGTATATGAAGTTTTATTAAAATACTCGTTGGAAAATTATAACTGATGCTCATGTTCCATGAAAATAAATTTAGGATACATTAGTATAAATTTTTATTGTGGTTAGATATTTAAAACAACACTAGAAAGGCTAAACTTAAGTACAAATAGCATTTATCGGAAAAAAAAACTTGATCTTTTCATAAGAATTAATCCACAGATCTCAAGATAAATTAGAAATATATATTTTTTTGTATTTATGCATAGCTGAATCTAGCACTGATATATGATGAATATCAAAGAATTTTGATTTTTTAACTGTCCAAAATTTTTTAGTAAATAGAACATATTAGTGACTATACATATATTTTTAAGCTGCTTCAAATAAATTTTGAATGTTATACTCATCATTATAATTTACCTTTATTATTTTATAAAATGATTAGGGGTAAATGTTTTTGCTTCTTTTAATATTTTTTAAATATATTAAATTATATTTATAATTTCAAATAACTTACAAATAATAATAAGATGTATATATATATATATATATATTAAATTGACATATTAAATTGAATTTAGTATTGACATATTAAGTTGAGTTATAATCTGAAATTTTAAAATCAATACAAATTTTAGTAGTCTCTATAAATGAATATAGACACATATAATATACATTGTACATATATTACAAAGACTTCATAACAACAGTATTTTTATAAAATTAATTTAAAATATGGTATATTTATTTTTATAAAATGAGTCTCGTGCGACATCACACGGTTCCTTACTTAGTGAAGCTAACTATAAATGGTCGTAATGATACATAAGAAAATAACAGAATGTGAAAGGAACGAATACATCACCCTCAACAGAGATTATATAGTCAAGAGTAGCCGTTTTAGTCGCATGGCCTGTGAAACCTTTTAACTCTTCTTCCCCAGCGAGCATTTCCTACAAATATTCAGTACATGATACTAAACATATATTATCTCAATCTTTAGATTCCCTGTAACATGATACTAAACAATAAACTGTGAGACCTGTGGACTAGTATGGAGCTTTGATCTATGCAGGAAGATGGGGAATTCACGTTGTCTCGCTACATTCTCTCCAGGAAACGTAGGTTTCGCTACATTTGGTGCTCCTCGACCCTTGGAGGTACATATCAACACATAGATCAAAGGTAATATGAGCAACTACAATATTCTTACCCATACATATATCCTCTTGTCTTGTGTTGTTTTATGCAGACGCAAAACATCAGCAATGACACACGGAAACTAGTAGATGATATTTGGGATAGAAAAATTAAAGAGATCATAACAGAAGCTATCATTCAAGTTGAAGAAGAAAAGAAGAAAACTCAAATTTTGATGGCAACCCACTTGTTTTTAAAATATAAAAATCATTTGGTGATTTTTTCTTATCTTATTATGAGTTCTACAAGACAATAATATTTTCTAAAAGGCATAGTAAAGATCACAACATAACATGTTATATCTTGCTAAACTATTCGATGTGATGAGTTTTTATAATTAAAAAAAAAACTGAAATTCTTTTTTTATTTACTAGTTTTGAATTCCTTTATTTGATGCAATCTTGCCTGGCTGTAGGGGGTGGACAATGAAAAAAGTTGATGCAATCTTATCTAACTTTCAAAAAAATATCAAGTTGCGTTTTCTTTTTCGTTTCAAATACTTTGATTTGATTTCATGGCCGAAATGGATTTCATTATCTATATTAAAGATCATGGAGATGTTGAAAACATTAATGTCAAATTGAACACCTAACCAATGGCGACAATAAAGTCGCAGGTCGATATCAAAGTTATCCTAATCTTCTTCCTAAGTAGTTACATGTAGACATGTCATATTAATTTGTGTTCTTTATTTTTTTCGTAGCTTCTGCAGTTTTAAGTTTGGAGATTTACTCGACTGTCTATGTAAACTTAGTTCTCAAGATTTTTGAGGGTTTTACGAGATTTCAAATGGTGAAAAATTAGATTGTAACAAAAATTAATTTTGTACAATTTTACAATTTTTTAATAGATGGTAGAAGTATAGTTTTGTTACTTGATTGAAGTTGGGCCCATGAATGAACAAGTTGCTTAGATTTCAAGTGATCCATACTGAAAGGTATAACTCACTCTATGAAATTAAATAAAAAGAAAACATAGTTTTATGTAATATGTCCACCGTTTTCAAACTTTACTTTTACATATCATATATATTTTCTGTATGAACGGGGTCCATTTCGTATTTGGAATATATTGATTTGGGATTTACAGAATGTAATAAAAGGAAACATGTAAGATAAGGTTTTAGAGGTCATTTGTTCGCAATTGATGTCTACCAAGCAGTCCATCGTTAAAGGGATTATAAATTCAACAAAAAAACCTAACTAATTTGAACATCTAAATCAGGCCATAGTAATTTCATCATCTAACTAACTAATGCTCAGTGTATTTTCAACGTGACATATTTTGAGAAATAGTAATCAAAGTCAAGGAAAAAGACTTGTTTATGTAAATTTAAAAAAAAAAAAAAACAGATGGCAAAAAATCCTGGAGTCATTTCTATACAGAGCAACTACCGACTGAAGAACATGATCATCGTCTAGTGACACCACTGCTAGTGTTATTGAAGTTGTTAGTACTTATTATCATCCATTATATAATTATGGCTATAATTATTATTATCATCATTGCATTATTTGAAACTAAAATATAAATTGATTGAGTAGGTATGATTCTTTTCTATTCGTATACATATGTGTATAATAAACTAAAAAAAATATTAGCTTTACATATTGTTAACTATGTAAGAAAATCCATGCTACTTAAGAGAGTTATCAGAGTGCTTAGTTATGGTATAGCTATAATAATACAGGAAATTTACAAAACCATATTTTCTCCTCCACGATCTAATTTTGGTATATATGTTATGATTAACGACTAGTATTACATGTTTTTGAAAGTCTATTCATTAATCAAGTTAGTTTTATCCAATTATGATTACGAACAAGTTTCAATACTGCCTATCATCTTTTATATATGTAGTAGGAATGTTTGTTGGTTTTTGAAATGTAACCAATACAATAATTGACCGTAGTTATGTCTTCATCGATCATTACCTCACCTGCTCTAACTAAATAATAAGCAATGTCTAAAAAGCCACATGCCGTGTACAACGACATAGTCTACCTTATGTATAAGAGTTAGGTCAAAAAGTAATATGTATTAAATAGTGAAAGATCATGTTGAGGACATTATATCCAATCGTTTCTTTATGAAGAATACAAATACAAAACGAAAGTAATATCCGACAAGTTATGATTCTAGTGGTTAACGTATATAAGGAGGAATCATAAAGAAGTAGTATCATGCAAAACTGACAATATACAGTGGTAAATGATCATTTGATAAATATATAAATTTATATTCATACTGCAAATCATCATAAAATCAGTATGTGTTATGTTGTATATAAATAAGTAAATTAATGTCGCCAAAAAAAAGTAACGTGTTCTAACTTTCAAGTATAGTACAGTACTCGTAGTCCTTTCTTCTACATATAACATATATAAATAGACATATATATGTATATATCATAGTTTTGATGAAATAATAATAATGTGCATTTCATAAAAAAATATATGGAAAAAAAAAAAAGAAACATTTGGATTATATGCTCGAGACATTGTGGTAACGTAGTCGAGACGTAATTAACCTAATTTGATTTATTTTTCCCCCACAAATTGCTTACACGTAGCCATGCAACTTTAATTTGTTTTTGATTCAGCCAATCTTTAATTTATTTTGAATATATATGTTCCCAAATGCCAAAAGCCTAGCTATCGATTATTAAATACACTGATCGTGGCAAATTAGCAACTAATGTTAAAGTAGTTGTACAAATATAACATAATGAAATAGTACTATCAACATAAAGTTTTATCTAAAATGAAAAGCATAAACCAATAAAATAGCTTCACAATCATTATCTTTGTCAATTTAATTCATTTAGCAAATAGAGTGTAGACACCTTTTTCACTTGTGAGTGATGCGTGTGTCCTATGCAAAGTTAACACATTAATCTAAAGATTTATTCTTAGTCTCTACTCGTAAAAAGAAAAAATTTGGAGGACTCTATAAATGTAATATATTTTGTGAGAAAAATAAACGTAATATTTTTGGAGGATCCTATAACGAAATTTGCATGCAACAACACAAAGTTTATAGTTTACAATTTTATTTAGTTTGGATCAGTTTTCTGACAATGGGTTTGGAGATATATATTACAAACCCTTGTTATAATTTTTTTCTGAATCAAACAATAGAATTATGTGTAAACTCGATTCTCCTTTTCTTTTCATTGTTTTCCATTTTGGGTGATATATATATATTTTTATTTATTTATTTATTTATTTTTAAATAATGATACTTTTTATATTTTTTGTGTCACGAGATACCTTTTATAAATTAGATGGGGTTCTCCAAAAGGAGTTACATCATAAGAGAGATTTGAACTTAAGAAGAACAGCCACAGACAGTAAATATTAAAGAGAATGCATTGGATGTTGATGTGGAACTCGATGGCTTAGTTTAAAGAGGATGCATTTTGGGTGATATATGGTCTAGACACATGCATTGGATGATGATATGTGGAACTCGATGGCTTAGTTTATGTATATCTTTTATAAAAATAATACATATATTTTAAAAAGTTTTCCTCTAATATATACATTTTTGTTGGAAACTATAACGAAATTACTTTCAAACCAGAGTTTACAATCCATCTATTTTTGAATATTAGCAACGACACAAAGCAAAACGCGTTTTATCTAAACTCGATCTATATCATATATGCATTTGATGATATCATCATCACTCATCCATAAAACTTAGATATACTTGATTATAAATGTAATTATATATTCTTTTTGAGTATACAATGTCTGTCACACAAATAAAAACAACTGTAAACCATCAAGATTCACGGACTCGAACAGAGAAGGCAAGCAACTTGCACTTTGAAGCTCGACAAAATTTACCATTTGATTGATAATACGCCACCGTCACGGGTCACTACCAAACACTTTCGCTTATTGGGATATATGATTCTTTTATTGCTTTTCTTTTTCTCCTTTAAGACAAAAAAAAATATTTTTCCCACCGTAAATACCATTACTTAATTTTTAAAGAAAAGAATCTGCATAGTTTATTTTTTATTATCTGCTTAGTTGATTAATGGTAGATGTTTGGGCATTTCAATCTAGTTTTTAAGTGTGCGTGCACAATTTCCTATTAAGAGAGTTAGAACTCACTATCAATATAATTTAAATATATACTCCCTTAATTTCATTTTAGTTATCATTTTAGATTTCTAAATGAAGATTAAAAAGGTTAATTTTGTATATTTTTCTAAATAAAAATATTTTTATCTATATATTTATTCATCTACCCACATTAAAACCAATAAAAATAATAAAAAAATTAGATAAAATTAATAAATTATGTATTAAAATGATAGCTCTAGAATGATAGCTCTGGAAATCATCAGTTAATGAGGCTGTGAAATTTTGATAGAGTTGAGTATGCGTTGCATTCAAAGTTGGAGACACTACGGTGGGCAATGGAGAATATGTTTCAACATTCGCAATGTCAAAGCTTTGGAACTGATTGCAAGGAACTGGTCGCAATGCTTAGGAACCCCAGGGATGGCCTAGCTTCTCTACGGAATTGGAAAAACTCTCGACACTGCGATTTATTTCCCGGAGTTTCAAGATTTTTTACGTCCTAGGTTATAGAACAAACTTTCTAATTCGTTAGCTAAGACAGCTAGATCATTTTATCGTAAGCTCAGGTATGTTGGTTGTTCTATTCCGATATGGTTACCCAAATTACTGTAAGTTTGAATAATAGATTAGCCTTTCGTTATAAAAAAAATAATAATAAAATGAAAAGAAAATTATTCAGAAATGAATTGTTTTTTCATAATGACAACTAAATTGAAATGGAATGAATATATGACACACAAAAAAAAAGAATTACTTTAGAATTGTGACGGTATCAGCCAAAGTAATACAAAGTACTTGGAAATATGTATCAATAGAAACCAGCCAGCCAATTCACGGGTTAAAACAAACTTGTACTTTGAGACAAAACAGAGAAAAATACAAAATCTTGTACGTTGAATATTCTATGTGCTTATGTTTGTATAAAGCTAAAGGTTAAACTCAAGTATAAATCCACTCGCATGCTAGATTCGTTATTTTGAAAACAACATTTTAAGTAAAAAGATGAAAAATAGAGGTATACATCGTAACACTTATCCAGTATCAAACATTATAGACCGTATGGTCCGTATCATTATTTCTTTCCTTGAAGACCACATCATCTTTTTCACATAATCTCTATTATATAAAATGGAAAATATTCAATTATATAATAGTAATAAACTAATAATACAACCTTAAATTATTTATAGAAACCACCGATTCTTGAGTGAACTTACTAGCTAGCTAGTATATAAATACCATCACTAAACCAAACGAAAAATGATATCACAAGAATCAAAACTCTTTAACACAATGGGAAACAGAGCACCGTCCTCTGTATCCTCTCTGTTTCTCATCTTCCTCTGTTTACTAGATTCTCTAAACGCTCAATCCACGCCTATTTTCGCCTGCGACGTCGCCGGAAACCCATCTCTCGCCGCTTATGGGTTCTGCAACACCGCCATAAAGATCGAGTACCGAGTCGCTGATCTTGTCGCGAGGCTCACGTTGCAAGAAAAGATCGGGGTTTTAACGAGTAAACTTCACGGCGTGCCACGGCTTGGGATACCGACGTATGAATGGTGGTCCGAAGCACTTCACGGCGTTTCTTACACCGGACCTGGCACGCATTTCTCTGGACAAGTTCCAGGCGCTACGAGTTTTCCTCAGGTTATACTCACCGCAGCTTCTTTCAACGTATCTCTGTTTCAAGCCATTGGCAAGGTATCCACCTAAACTTTATCCATTTTCGACTTCTTTTTTATTTTATTTTACTATTTTTATTTCTAATTTTGGATAAATTATCGGATTTTAATATTACATTTAATTTTTCTATTTTTGGTGTTATGTCAGATATTATTTAATTTAATATTAATTTTATAAATAGTGACCCCATTAATAAATATTTTAACTAAATATATACTCTCTCCGTTTCGTATTAGTTGTCATTCTAGAGTTTATTTTTTGTTTCATTTTAAATGTCATTTTATGTTTCCAAATCATTTTTTGTTAGTTTTTCCAAATTTATCCTTATTCTTTCAGTTCATTAATTAAAATAATCAGAGAAACTAATGTATTAAATATAGGTAAAACAATAAATTTAATGATTCTTACCAAAAAAAACAATAAATTTAATGATTTTTTTATTATATGTGAAAAATCTAGAATGACATATAAATTGAAAATGCTTTTTAAAAAATATATTTATGACCCTAAAAATACCTTTTTAAAAATATCTTGGGGTCATGTGACCCTACTAACCTCATCTTGCTAAGGTATCAGTGCAACTAGGCCTCTTCTCTTTCTTTTGATACAAGTTAACACTTCTCAACACGTTTGTTCTCAGACACAATTAGTCTTAGTTAAACCAAATTACACGTAAAAGAAAAAATTAATTCATGAGTTAAGAACCCCACTCTAAAAATCCTCCAATAAACATGTTCTTACTCATTTTTTTAAGGTTGTATCGACCGAAGCAAGGGCAATGTACAACGTTGGATTAGCCGGACTAACGTATTGGTCACCGAACGTTAACATATTCCGAGATCCCAGATGGGGAAGAGGACAAGAGACTCCCGGAGAAGATCCACTGCTTTCTAGCAAGTATGCTACAGGGTACGTTAAGGGTCTTCAAGAGACTGATAGCAGCGATGCTAACCGCCTCAAAGTAGCTGCGTGCTGCAAACACTACACCGCTTACGACGTTGATAATTGGAAAGGCGTAGAACGTTACAGTTTCAACGCCGTGGTAAGAACTCCAAAACCGTTATATTCTAATATTGGTTGGGGTGAACGGCTTGTAGCTGCAAGTACGGTCCCGGGTTTGATTCGTAAGTCATGGTATGATTTAGGCCTGTTTGCACGGGTATAGACTGGTACCGGACCTAGAGGATTAAGGCTGAAAGCCCGAACCCATCCTAGCAAATAAAATAAAATAAAAAACATTTTTTAGTGTTTGTAATAACTTTTTGTGTGTTTGTTGGAGTAGGTGAATCAACAAGATATGGATGATACGTATCAACCACCGTTCAAGAGTTGTGTAGTTGATGGGAATGTGGCGAGTGTTATGTGTTCTTACAATCAAGTTAACGGTAAACCGACATGTGCTGATCCAGATCTCCTCTCTGGTGTTATCCGCAGTGAATGGAAGTTAAATGGGTAATTATCTGATCTAGTGAAAGGAGTTAATTAGACCCTTTTGCATGTAATTTGAGAAAGTGTTTTTGTTCTTTTTAAATAGGTACATTGTTTCGGATTGTGACTCGGTAGATGTGATATATAAGAACCAACACTATACCAAGACACCAGAGGAAGCTGCAGCTATATCTATCAACGCAGGCTTAGACTTGAACTGTGGTTACTTCTTGGGTGATCATACAGAGGCAGCGGTTAAAGCCGGTTTAGTACACGAGGCAGCTATCGACAAAGCGATTTCGAACAACTTTTTGACCCTTATGCGTTTAGGATTCTTCGACGGAGATCCAAAGAAACAGATGTACGGCGGTTTAGGTCCTAAAGACGTCTGCACACCCGCGAATCAAGAGCTAGCCGCGGAAGCAGCGAGACAAGGCATTGTACTACTAAAAAACACCGGTTCTTGCTTACCGCTTTCTCCTAAAGCGATCAAAACGCTAGCCGTGATTGGGCCAAACGCGAATGTCACGAAAACAATGATAGGTAACTACGAAGGCACTCCGTGTAAGTACACAACACCGCTTCAGGGATTAGCCGGGACGGTATCAACAACGTATCTACCAGGCTGCTCTAATGTAGCTTGTGCGGTGGCGGATGTAGCTGGAGCCACGAAGCTAGCATCTGCTGCTGACGCGACGGTGCTTGTTATAGGTGCGGATCAATCTATAGAGGCAGAGAGCCGTGACAGAGTTGATTTAAATCTTCCGGGAAAACAACAAGAGCTCGTGACACAAGTGGCTAAAGCAGCGAAAGGACCGGTCGTTCTAGTTATCATGTCTGGTGGAGGTTTTGATATTACGTTCGCTAAGAACGATGCGAAGATCGTTGGAATCTTGTGGGTTGGTTATCCCGGAGAAGCTGGTGGTGTTGCTATCGCTGACGTCATCTTTGGTCGTTATAACCCAAGTAAGAATGACTCTGTTTTAAAAACTTTAAACTAGTGATAACCGGTGAATTCTGTTTTTTAAACCACGGATAACTAGTTATAGTTAGGGGTGAGCACGGATCGAATAACTGAATTTTAGAGATATTCATGATTCGATCTGTTTCGTCCGAATAATTAATTATCCAATTTAATTTGATCCGTAGTCATTCGGATATTCGCATTCTGGATATCCGGAAGAATTTTAGACTTTTAATAGGATATCTGATTCGATCCGTACAAATAAAATAATAATTTTTAAAATAAATAAATAATCCATAAATAAGAAAAAAAATAATAATTATTACAAAAATATAATTTTATTTAAAAATTTAAAGATCTAATAACTAATATAAGATTATATAACTTATATATAATTCTTTAAATATATGTGTGTATATATATACATATAACGGATCGGATCGGATATACTTTCATAAAACATTTTCATAAAACATTAGTACTTGTGGTTTTTCTGTTTCTTATTGATACTACATTTGATTCGGTTTGTAGAATTACAGAAATCTGAATTTTTCGGTTTGAATCACAATGGATAACAAATCTAACTAAATTTTATTTTCCCCAGCTTAGTTATAACCTAAGTAAGAAAGACTGTTTTTAAAACTTAAACCAGTGATAACCGAAGAATTCTGTTTTTTTAAACCGGTGATAACCGATTAACTCTGTTTTGATAGGTGGAAGATTACCGATGACGTGGTATCCACAATCATACGTGGAGAAAGTCCCAATGACGAATATGAACATGAGACCCGATAAATCAAACGGGTATCCGGGTCGTACTTACAGATTCTACACCGGAGAGACGGTTTACACTTTTGGAGATGGACTCAGCTACACCAAGTTCAGCCACAGCTTAGTCAAAGCTCCTCCACAGCTAGTTTCTCTCAGTCTCGAAGAGAATCACGTTTGCCGTTCATCCGAATGTCAATCTTTGGACGCGTTCGGACCGCATTGTGAAAACGCTGTTTCCGGTGGAGGAGGTGGAATGGCGTTTGAGGTTCATATTAAGGTAAAGAACGGTGGAGATAGAGAAGGAATTCACACGGTGTTTCTATTCACGACGCCTCCGGCGGTTCACGGTTCGCCGAGGAAGCATCTTTTGGGGTTTGAGAAGATTCGGTTGGGGAGGATGGAAGAAGGGGTGGTTAAGTTTAAGGTTGATGTGTGTAAGGATTTGAGCGTTGTTGATGAAGTTGGGAAGAGGAAGATTGGTTTGGGTCAGCATCTTCTTCATGTGGGGGACATGAAACATTCTTTGAGCATTAGAATCTGATTCCAAATGGATTCTAAATTTTATTTTTGAATTAAAATGAAAAATTGTAAACATGCTTATTGCTTAAGCTTATGCAAGTTACAGAAAATGAATAAAAAGTAATTGTGAATCTGTTATTTTCAATTTGTTTTTTTAAATAAGCGTAGATTAAATTTTAGCAGATTTTTGTATAGTTCAGTTAATTATTAATTTTTGTTGTTATTCGGTGATAATCTATGTTACATAGAAATATAAGTGAGTGCGAAAAAAGAAGAGTATAAAAACGTAAAAACAAGTTTTTAAATAAATTAGGAAGCGAAAACGTGTTGGAAATGTATATCAAAATATACATATAAGATAGTTTAATAAAAGTTATAACTACCTATTATATGATTCTAATTAAAAAAAAATCATTTATTCATTTGGAATAATTTAAAATGGTTTCATATTGTAACTGTGAAAGTACAAATAATTAAGTTTATAAAAATGTTATTAAACTAATTAATTTTTAATATGTTATAAATAATTACACAATATATTAAATATATATGATATCTCTAATAAAAATACAGTCTATAAAAATATTTAATAGTATCAGTTTTGTTCTTTCTATTCTTTTCATTTCAATATTATATTTTTAGATTTTATATAAACATTATTCATATTTGTTTATAATATTATACTTTTAAAAATAGAAATAATGATACGGAATCGTAAGCTTCCAACATATTGTTATCTTCCATAATGTTCTGATGAGGATGATAGTTATCTTTTTTATTATGTGGTATCATCCCAAAGATCCGAATATTTGGTTTAGATACTACTAAATCACCTGAGTTGCATAGACCAACCGGAAAATATAAAAACATCATTACCGGTTCAATTCGGTTATCTCCGGTTTGATTTAAAAACACTTTAACCTCTTTTAACAGACCAGAGAGTCACGTTTCCATTTTTTTTTGTCTGAAACTGTTAAAGAAAACTTCCGGGCAGCAAAACAAAACAAAAAAGATCGGTAGGAAAAAGATCTGCGAATATCTTTTTTAATGAAAAAGGAGCAGCAGAGAGGAGGACGGTTCTTCTTCCCCTTTCCGAATCTTCAGACGGCGACGGTGAGGAACTGCTTTCAGACATGGCGTATAACAACGGAAACGTCGTCGTTGCTGCTGCGGCTGCGGCGGATCCTTTAGCGGGGAAGAAGACGAAGCTTCTTCAATCGTCTCGTAGTTGGATTAGCATAGACGCCACGGGAGAGAGCGAGGCGCTTGATGTTGATAAGTATGCTATCATGCACCGTGTTCAGATCCACGCTCGTGATCTCAGGATTCTTGATCCGAATCTGTCTTATCCTTCAACTATTCTTGGCCGAGAGAGAGCCATTGTGTTGAATTTGGAGGTAAAGGATTGTTTAGTTTCATCTAATTTTGTTTCAGACTTTTGATTTTTTTTTTTTTGTGTGTTGGATGTTGCAGCATATCAAGGCGATTATTACTTCTGATGAGGTTAGTTTTCTCTTTTACAGTTACTTAGATTTTTAGGGCTTTTGGAGTAGTTTTGATTTGTTTTGGTAGGTTCATGTTGGACCTTGAGTAATCACTTAGCTTGACCTAATCTAGATAGGCCAGCCATTGAGATTTTGGGGGTTGTAGGCAATTTAGTGAAAGTTTTAATAATAAATTTCAAAACAAATTTGGGAACTAAAAGAGCATGATTAATGGAGGTTCTTAGGGTGGGGTTCTTAGCGGAATATAAAAAAACCCGTCACTTAGGGTGAGCATAAATTTTTTTTAGTTAAAAGTTAACAGACAGTTTCTTATATTCTGTTAAGAACCCACTCTAAGAACCCCGGTTAATCATGCTCTAATGTCTATGTAATTTTCTTCAAAATTTTGGGGGTTATAAGCCCCCTTGGCTATGCCCAGGACCGGCCTGGTGGATAGGGTACTAGTGTTTAAAAGATTCACATTTGTGTCTATGTTGTTGGCACTATGAATTTTGTTAATAGAGTTAGGGTTTAGCATTCCTTAAATCAGGTTTCTTTTTTTTTTTTAAATGATTGTGAATGAAGATAAATCTTATCTGATTTTGTGTTAATAACTTGATTTTATGACAGGTTTTGCTTAGGGATCCATCAGATGAGAATGTTATTCCGGTTCTGAAGGAGCTTGAAAGACGCTTACCTGTTGGAAACGAATCACAACATGGTCAAGGAGATGGAAAAGAGAGCTCAGCTGCTAATAATGACGCTGATGCTGGTGAAGAAGATGGTACTTTCTCCAGACTCTTTAGTTTCTCAAAGCACTTGTAATCTTTTTCTTTTTTTTTTTGGTTTATTGAAATGTCTACTTGTTGTTGCATTATAGATTCCCCGTTTGAGTTTCGGGCGCTTGAGGTTTTCTTGGAAGCAATTTGTAGCTTCTTGGCTGCAAGGACAACAGAGTTAGAAACAGCTGCTTATCCTGCTTTGGATGAACTTACCTCAAAGGTATGTTCCTCACCGTCTATTATCACCAGTGATGATCCAATTTTCAACAGTGTTTTCTTACATTAATATTGTAGATTAGTAGCCGTAACTTGGATAGAGTTCGGAAGTTGAAGAGTGCCATGACTCGGTTGACAGCTCGAGTTCAAAAGGTGAAGCAGTGTTAAATCTCTTAAAGTTTGTAATAGAAAGAAACAATTAAGAAACTTCATGGTCTTTTATAGGTAAGAGATGAGCTTGAACAGTTGCTGGATGATGACGATGACATGGCGGATCTTTACCTCTCAAGGAAACTCTCTAGTGCTTCCTCTGCGTCTAGTAGTCCAAATTGCTATCTTACTTCGCCGACAATAGGTTCCAAGATTTCAAGAGCTAGTAGAGCGAGTCTAGCCACTGTTCGTGGGGATGAAAATGATGTTGAAGAACTTGAAATGTTGCTCGAGGTTGGTTCTTACTGCTTGAAAGGATCTTCTGTTCACATGTGAAGTCTAATGTTTCGATGTCTTTTACAGGCATACTTCATGCAAATCGACAGCACTTTGAACAGATTGACAACAGTTATGTAACTATGTTCTTGCTTCTTCTATTTTTTTTTTAATTCTTAAAAACTGTTCTTCTAACTCTCAGTTTTTTTTTCTTGATGCAGCTACGTGAGTACATCGATGACACAGAGGATTACATTAATATCCAGGTAACCTAATCTTTGTTTTTGAAATCTGAATATTCATAATATACCAATAATCATTACTTTTTTGTTTTTGCAGCTAGACAATCATCGTAATCAGCTGATTCAGGTAAGTGAATGTTGAAAGCTTTTGATCATCTTCATGAGCTTATCTTCTTGATCATCTTCAAACTCATGCAGCTGGAGCTTGTGTTAAGCTCTGGAACCGTTTGCTCAGCATGTTACTCTCTTGTCGCTGGAATCTTCGGGATGAACATTCCATACACATGGAATGATAACCATGGATACATGTTCAAATGGGTATGTATAACCAAAATCTCCATTTGCTTAACATAAAAGTAATAATTAATAAAAATCTCAGGCTTAACCTAATATCTCGTTGCAGGTTGTGATCCTGACGGGGGCATTTTGTGTAATCTTATTCACGTTCATAATGTCACACGCTCGGTACAAAGGCCTTGTGGGATCTTGATTGGTGTTTGGGTACAGAGAGAGAGAGGTCTTATGGTTAGAGGTAGTTTAAAGAGACTCATAATTGTAAAGATGTGCTTTATTACTCTTACCACACATCGATTCCTTACAATTGAAGCATATCAAACAATGTTATTTTATATAAATGCCAACAATCTTTTGGTGCATGTTAGCATCTTACCAAACAATACAACTAAGAATTTAAAGGCTAGAGAAGTTAAAAATATGCATCTAACTTTGAAGAAACAGAACATTCCACTCCTACACTTTTTTTTAAACGATGATTTATTATTATGATATTATAATTATAGAAAAATTACATAAACGATTCGACAACTGATACTATCTGTCTTATGAAGATCTATGTCTAACTGTATCATCTGAGCCGTTCCGAAGATCCATTCTTGACCATTACTTGCACCATATTAAATATCTCATTTCCTATAATCTGCAAGAAATTGTATAGTATGGGATTCAAATCCTAGATCTGGATGTAAAAACTTTAAAGACTTAACCAGTTGATTACGGTGCTTCCACAAACTCCCAAACCACTTTTCTTTTGAGTTTTTGAGCTTCCACAAAAAGAGTTTGGGTTGAATTTGGGCTAGACTTGGCCGGACTTCAAGACGTTGTTGCCTTTGAAGGATGGTTTGGTTATGTTGGTTCCATTTTAGTCTCTTCATGGTTTAGTAAGTTTCTGTTTTTCATGGGAACAGAACACTCCACTCTCATACAACTTGTGTGTCTGAGTTTAGGTTCTCTTCTCTTTGAAGAGTTTTGGGAAAGAAGGTAGGAGGACTTGGGCTGGACGTGGGCCTATTGTTATTTATTTTCAATAAAATCAAATTCTGTAAAATCCATCAAGGATCTTAGTGGTTTCACTTTGGTAACTAAACTTTATGAAATTAAAAAAAT
>CAKOAT010357376.1:34167-74222 GCA_932364175.1 Eruca vesicaria subsp. sativa
AAAAAAAAAAAAAAAAAAAAAAAAAAAAAAAAAAAAAAAAAAAAAAAAACTTAGAAAGCCAAAATTTTCACTGAAGTTATTCGGTTTTTTTAGTTATGAAATTGTTATACCTGAAACAACAAGACCATGAACCTCAACCACAGCCAAACTATACAAAGTTATAAATCCCATCACTCTCTTTCCTTTCTAACTTTTTTCTTTTGCTTTTTTTTTTTAATTATTATTTATGTGAGCAAGGTGCTTGCATCATGCATGAGTCAGTGCTTGTCAAGCAAGCACCCATTAAAATAAAATAGGAAAAAAATGAAAATATAAAATATACGTAGAAAGACAATGTTGCTTGGCTCGGCAACACAAGACAACTACTAAACCCCATCAAAGATCTATAGAGATACTATAACTTGGAGAAAAAGGCTCTCGATTGCCAAACTCTTATAAATAATCAACAAAACACCAATCCTAGTTCCTACTACCCGACCGGATCA
Source organism: Eruca vesicaria subsp. sativa (assembly GCA_932364175.1). Classification (NCBI taxonomy): domain Eukaryota; kingdom Viridiplantae; phylum Streptophyta; class Magnoliopsida; order Brassicales; family Brassicaceae; genus Eruca; species Eruca vesicaria. Next base: position 34,653 of record CAKOAT010357376.1, read on the forward strand.
GGTTTAGGCCACACGTACATAAATGTAGAGGTCTCACCTAGAAAATTACGTACTTCAACAGAATTTGCTTATAATATTTAATTTTCATATTTTTTTTTTATTCTAGGCCTTTTTTGTTGTCTTTAGAAACTTAAAAATGACTCATCAGAAAAAGAACTTTTTATTACTATGTGCTCAAAAGAAAAGTCAGTTTGGTCTCTATAACTTTTTAAACACACTATTAACCTTTCCACATGATTATTCGCCAACATGAGGGTCTTATTTTTTAAGTCGCATTTGCATGCATCCAGTGGTAACATAATCATTAGTTTCCATTTCCTATACAAAAAAACATTTTAGTGTTCTGGATCTTATTAGTCAAAACTAATCCGTTTCTACCAGTAAAAAAGATAGATTTATAATATTTGTTCAAATTAATGATGCGAAGTAGGCTGCAAATTCATCCCATGCTAGTAGATTTGGTCTTCCTCCTAACCTTAGGTATATTAGGCATAAAGACAAGATATATTTAAATTTAGAGTTTTATTGGAAAATCTTCATTTATCAATAATTTCAGGGTTATGATTTAAACTAATCTATTATATTTACCGTATTTTTCCCTTGATTTCTGTTATATCTAGATGTGTCTTAAATCTCTATGCATCAGTAATAATCCAGCATTCGTTGGGCATCGTAGACGCTAGTAAAGTTGACATATGTGGGTATGTCTTTTCGGTTTAGGAAAATTTTCTTTTTATAGAAAAAAAAAATCGGGTTTTAAAACTACTATAAATATTCTAAATTAGGTATAAGAGATTGTAAAGTTAAAAATTCACACAATTATATACAAATTCTGAATAGGTATTTGCCTCAATTTTTTTTTTGCTTTCTTTACTTTTTTCGAGTTGATTCGGGAGAATTATTATTTTAAATCAGGGCATTGTATTCCTACACACATATTTGGTTCATCATTTTTAGACTTTAATTCGTATAGCTTAAAAAAACACCGATGAGGGTATTTTTACATATTACAAATTATTTTCGTTGCAATATTTTTTGCACAGATTCTATTTGCTAATGTCTCCCAAATATAAGATATCATAGCCAATTTAATATTCAACGATATATTGAATTAGAAAAATAAAATAATATAAAATACAGCAAGTATAGCTTCTTCCTTTTTTTTTTTTTTTTTGCTTCTCGCTTGCAAATTGGGGATTGCTAATCTTACAACATATAACTTGTAAGAATGATGTCATTCTCATTCACCTTTGACATTTTTTTTTTCTTTTTAGTACAGAGATTTTAGAAATAGTTGCCCACTAAACCTTTTGGTTATGGGTGCTTATGTCTTTATCACGGTAAGCTTACTTCGTCAAGATCATCTAAAGACAAAAACACTTCATCCAAACATGAGAGTTCTATCCCATCATCATCCTCTTCCTCACTGCAGTTTTGTTCATACACCCTGCATATCACCCACTTGCTATAATCCTGCACATAAAGATCCATGCCACACCTAGGTCAATTTCTAATTTTGTGTTCACAAATAAATTTAGTAATTTAGGATTATGAAACAAAAAGGGAAGTTACGGGTTTGTGACTAGAACCACGGCTTGATCTCTTAGAAGATCGACTAGAGGAAGAAGAATCTGGAAGAGAATATTCTTGCATGATCCAGTTAGTCTGAGAATCTCCAAGATAAAAAGTTAAATACTTTTTGATGCCAACTTTCTTGTGTGTGGAGCTTGTGAAGATTGGCTCGTCTATTCCCATTGATCCCCAATAACCATTGCTTGTCACTCTTTCTTGCGTCTTTCTACTATAGAAGTACCATTGCCTCCCTTCTCCCAAAGCTTTCCCTATAAGCATATGTAAGCAAATTTCCGTTTATTCATCATCAATGCTATATAATCTTGAAGTATTATTTAGTGTAAGATAAAATGTCAAAATAGTAAATTATGTGTATTTGTTTTTATACGTGTTTTGGTGTGTGTGTAGTAATATTTGTAAATGATGCGGATCATGAGATCGAATGATTAATATCGGCGCACATGTATATGACTATGAAGAAAGCAATATCAATGATGGTTCACCAAATAATAGATTCCTTCCAAGAGAATAAAAAGAAAATTTATTAGGTAGAGATTGGTACTATTTGTATTTGTGTGTATGGTAAGATTTGGTAACAACAACAATCCTTAAAAAGAGCAACCCAACAAAAGTATACTTCTAAAAAAAATAGACAGATTGGTTACTTAAATTAGTGACAACAATCAATCTATGTTCTGTAAGTTGGATCATCATCACACGTATATATGTCAAACTATACATGCATGTATACGTACGTAGAGTCAATTACGAACGTATTGTATGCATGATACATATATGGAGAGAGATGTGTGAGTGTATATACCGGGAAGGTCCCAAGGATCGTAAGGGTAAAGATCGAGGTCGGGGATGACGTCAGGATGACAAGGCAAGAGTGAGGCTTTGCGCTGGAGGAAGTGGACGACTAGTTCTTCGTCCGTGGGAAAAAACCTGAATCCCGGTGGTAGATTCATTGATAACGATTTTGATCTCACAACTACTTCACATGCACATAAACATATGTGTGGTTACGTGTGTGTGTGTAGGAGAAAAAAATTAAATTATGAAGAGAATAGATATGTAGAGAAGATGATGTGGAATCAGAGGTGGTGTGTGAAAGAAACTGAGGTATATATAGGAGATATAAAAAGGTGGAATTAGGAAGTTGTATATTTTTTTTATACAATATATGGCTTCTTTAATTCACTTGAACACACACATAAGTTAAGACCTTTTATTTATTTTTAAAGATACGTAATTACAAAGGAAATGATAAAGAACAAAACAAAAGAAAATGATGGTACGTAGTAAAGGTGGAGGCAAGTAAGTGCAATGGAACTAAAGAAGAGAGGAGTTATCCATGTCAAATGGGGCATTCGAAAGCTTATTTTTTTCCGAGAAGTCGTCGGCTTAAGTGGGATCTTACAATTTTGGCTGCTGTTTTTATTTTTTTTTCTTTTGGTTAAATACTTTTTGATTTTTTTTTTAAAATGTGTCCTCAAACAAAACTTCGTGTTTCCATAGTTAATAAGAGTATTGAATTCCAGTATTATTATGAATGATATAAGTTTTGTTCCTTACAACATGGTAATTTTTTATTAATGTTTCGAAGAAAAAAACATGGTAATTTTTTTTTGTCAACCACTAAAAAACAACACTTAACAAAATGTTTTTTTAGCTTCTTTTTTTTATTCATTTTGTTGATATCCTTTCAAGTAACTGCACATAGATAGATACATATAAAAAGTTACAAAACAGAACATAACATTTCAACAACGCAGTAGAGCCTTACAAAAGATTTACACATGTGAAATTAGTTAATGAATTAATCCTTCAATAAATAAATAAAAATAGAGGCAGACGGAAATGATAGTGTATTAGATCATCTCTAATGAAACTCTATTTTCTTCTCTATATATTCCTCTAAGATAAAAAAAAATTCTATTATAAAAGTTGATTTAAAATATTACTTTATAATAAAATTATTCTATTATAAAAGAGAATATAGAAGAAGGATAATAAAATTATTTTATTTAAAATAAATATAGAAGAAAATATAAAATTCCATTGAAAATGTCAGGTATGCAAGATTTTGGATACTTCCAACGGAAAAGGGCATCTTCTTTCTTCTACTCCACCACCACTAAGAAGAAAATTCTTATCCATTTCATGTTTGTCTCACTATATTTTTATACTTATAATGGTTTATGTTGAAATATATTCTTTCTGAAAAAAAACTATACAAATAAAATTAAACTGAGTTAAATAAAAACAGCTTTATTATGTACTTCCTCTTCAAATTGTGGTTGAGTATATGGTTTTCGTGGGGATTTTTACCACCTGAGATAACACTTTGGCATGCAAAGTCGATGCCATAGTATACCAACCATTGAGCTATATACCTGTGTGATTACTATGATGTCACAGTTTATCTAACATGCTAAGTTAATACATGATAACAAACAATGTACTTGATTTTTCAATTTGGTAAACACCAACCAGAAATACATTTCTTCACTGTCTTACGGGTCAGTTTTCTATTTTACTAATGTAGCTCGCTGTTTACGCCAAACACAATTAGCTGCAAACCAAAACAGTCTGCTTCATTGATGCTTATTGAAAAGAAAAAGATTTGGAGGAGGATTTTCCGAGGTTGAGGAGGAGGATAAACACTTCATGCTGAGATCATGCTTTCGCAATTACCCACGTGGCGGATATGAGAATGGGTTTGGTCGTCAACCATAAGTTTATGGGACACACACTCTTCACTTTGAGATTTTGTACCTTTGTATGTACCCAATACTCTCCATTATTAAACTCTATGCTATTTTTTTAATGAATTTTAAGATATTTTATGTTACAATATAATAGTACAAGTATTTTATTTCGCTACAAATATAATCTGTTGACAAACAACCTTTTTACAAATATTTTACAAATATAACACTTACATTTATATGAACTTTGGATATTGATAGCTCTTAAATCATGATTTTAATTCAAAATATATAAAATATTTAAGTATGCATGAAGAAAACTTCAACATTGATCAATCTATCTCATATGCAGTCCCCCTCAAGTAGCAATCAGTGGCTTTTGTTATAAAATTGAGATCCACACAAACTCAAAGACTGCCCAAAAGATTTGTTAGAGTTCAATTCATTTCTTAGCTTAGGACCCACTCTTCTCTCTTAAAATAATTGATACTCTACTCTTATTTGCTTACAAAGTTGAGTATTATAATTATTATTGTTTACTATTAATAATTTTAAAACTTACTAAGCAATTTATCAGATGAATTAAAAAAGAAGAGAGCATAGCAGTAGGCATGCATCCCCAATGAATAGGAAGAGTGTGTGGGTGCTCTCCTCAACTTTGCTTCAGTTCTCTCCAAAGTTTTAAAATTATATGTTTTCTATATAAAATGTGGCATTAGTATTATTATGAAGGGTCGAATAGTCATTGAGGGTTTGGGAATTTGGGATGGTCTATTGCTTACGCTTACGCACGCACATGCCCACGCCACACGCGTGATCAAGAGATCTTTGTTCTTCTTTAGTTTGGCCTCGTTAAGTATCAATCAGTATATATTTTTATATATTTAATAAGGCTATAGTAATTATATGTTATAGTATTAATTAATGTTTGCATTTCTTATATTAATGAATTAAAACATTTCGGAAATTGGAATAATAAGGTAAATATTTGGTGATTCGAAAAGTATATTAAACATACAATGAATTGAATTTAAGTTCATTTAGATTATCGTGGATGGATCGACTAATTAAGTAATGTTTTATTGAGAAAAAAAAAACTGGATTTTACCAGACTCGGATATAAAACAGTACATTAGTTATACAACTGGATCGTTTACTAAAACAAAGAAGCCATTTTAAAAAAAAAAGTTTTAAAGTGATCTTATTCCAATAGTCATAGACTAAGATCTCATAAGCAAATGGGGTCATATAAGATTAGTGGTAGTGGTCTCATCTAAAATCACACCCTAGAAACAAATCAGATTTAATTAAACATATATAAAATATAATAACAATTTTGGAGGAAAACCCACCACTAAGATTGATGAATGTATGAAGAGTCATACGATCATGCTAACAAGTTTCTTTTTGTTATAAATTAATATGTTTAGTCTCTTTTTAAAAGCTGTTGAGCTCAAAATATTAGAAAAGTAATTAGATTTGTAAACTAGCGATTGCAAAGATAAGACTCAACAACACAAGCAAAGAAACAAAAAACTACTAGGATCTAAACAAATATGACAAATAAAAAGGTGTACTAATTGTCGTCAATTAACAGGGACTGGACTACGTGGTGTTAATGATGGACAAGTGTGAAAATTTGTACTAACCAACAAAAGAAAACAACAGAAGCAATGAATCAGATCAAACTTTGCGATATTAACAATAATAAAGAAAGCCTTTATCTAATTAAGCTTTTAATTAATGGATGAGAGAAGAGATTGGATATAGTTTCCACTAATTCTTTGCGTGCAGTAGACGTAACCATCAGACACATGGAAGTTAGGCAAAAGTCAAAGTCAAACTCGTCAAGGCCTTTCATACTCACATGCCCACATCTTGTGTTAAACTATTCTTTTTTTTAACAAAATGCTTCGTTCTTGTAATAAATACGATTACTAATTAACAAATAAACACTAATTATTTGAAAAGAAAGGATAAAGATAGATATGGATACATATGGAATAAGCATAATTTTTAGTTTCACATCACACATCATATCCAACACATAAAAAACTTTTCAGTGGAAGAAGTACTAAGAACATGATTCAGATTTTTAAATTAACAAGTTTAAATTTTTGTTACTATTGTTTTATCTCATCAAGTATCCAAAGGATTTGACTACTCCCACTCCTAGTAAGACCTAATTATTACATCAAACAATAATCATTTCTAAATCCAAGTTTATCATACTAATCTTCCATGAGATGGAGATTAAGAAACAAGAAGGCTATAACATGATTTGTCAAAAAAGAAGAAGGATATAACATGAGACAGGACTGTTATCTGATAAACTCTAAGATATAGTTTTCTTCCAGAAAGAAAAGATAAATGTGGTGAAAACAAGATATCATAATATGTGAAAAGAAAAGTACTCACCATTAACCGATGACTGTATAATAAAACAGAGTCCAAAAGCAAAGATGCTATTATATGATAATTTGAAATTGATGTCGAGAAAACTTTAACACGACTCCTAGTGCTAAGTCCTGAGAAGTTGATGTCCCATTAAGAAGAGAAATCACTTTCCAGTTTCTGAGAAGTTAACAACAGTTAAAAAAAGTCATGTCTTTCTAGGAATGAGGTAATAAAGTAACACGTGCAGTTGAAACTTCAAGTCTTTGATGTCAAATCATGAGAAAAGATTTTGACAGTTTTAGAAAGATATTACATTCCAGTTCCAATCCAAAACGTGTGTATGTATGTGTAATTTTCTTTCTTTTTATATCTAAGATAAGATTGCCAAATACTGTAACCATAACCTAATCAAGTACAGTAAAATCTCTATAAATTAGTAATGTTGGGACTTTAAAATTTTATTAATTTATAGAGATATTATTTACCAAAATTTTCTTTTTTTAGATTTTTGTATTTTTATTTATAAAATAAGAAAATAGTTGATTTTAAAGTATTTACATTATTTAAATTTTAGAAATTGGACTTTCATATTGTTTTATTATCTTATCTGGTCTATATTTTATTATGTTTTGTCGAATTGTTATGTGGTTTTGGTTTTTGGATACAGTTTTACTAAATATTACCAAAATATATTGAAAGGTTACGAAAAATAGAGGTATTTTCATTTTGAATATAACATCAACAATATAATGTTTAGTTTGTATTTATATATTTACATGGGAGTTTTAAAAATATTATTATCTTATTATTTTATCGATTTGTGTCATATATTACACCGGTTCAAGTTAGGATCAGCGAAATTTATTAATTTATAGAGAATATTAATTATCGAGTATTAATTTATAGATGTTCTACTGTAACAAGGATAAAAAAATGAAAGACACATTTACCTTTAAATATTTACTTTTTCTATCCATTTTTTCTCTCTTTCTAATACTAGTAAATAAAATAAACTATGCATTAACTTTAGCTAATTGCTGCCACACAAAAGATATGATAGCAGCCTCTATATGGGCCTTTGCGGATTATAATATTGGCCGAAGAGAGAAGTTACAATTCGCCTTATACGGGCCCAGAAATGAAACATACTTGAGGCCTTATATGAGCCTTATTAACCTTATTTTGTTTGAGTTAAACCCAACATTCCTAAAAAGTTTTTTTTTCTGTAGTTTCAAGCTGATGGCCAGAGGCTTCTATAGCTTTGACATCGACTTGTTTAGTTCGTTTTGCTTTTATCTCTTTGATTTACTTTCTTTCTGGTTATTTGATTTATTTGTTTGCCAATTTATTTAATCGAAGTTTTTGTTTTTCAAATCCATTAGAATAATTGTTTAGAAAAAGTAATTGACACATCTAGTGTAGATGGTGCGACATGTCTTATCGGCTTCAATCGTTGATGGTTCTTTATTTGATGGTGATGAAGTTCTTGTTGCAAACTATGGTTACTTGTCAACAGAAAAATCTATAGAACGGTAATCTTTTTGACTATATTATCATCCGAGCAATATAAAGAGTTGTCTTTTCTCACTGGCTCCTACAGAAGTACTAAGAAGAAAGTAGCAATAGTTCTCAACTAAGTCTTAAGCGTAGTATTTCTAGATTAAAACAAAGATTCTCTTTTGTGATTTAAATATTCTAGAAGCAAATTTGAAATTTTTACATGAAAATCTTTAGAAAATATTTTCTCTTTTTAAATATTTTCTCTTTTTTTTCTTCTACATAGACTTCTAGAATTGTTACTAATGTTCAGAAAAACATTTATGTAAACTCAGTGTCAGACCTAGAGGAGCTCTTTGGGAGGCTATGGACACAGTGTCAGGAATGCCAAGGCTCTCTTCACCAAGATGCCTTGTGCACCAGGTTTTGCTTTTATATTTTTCGACATCTGCATTACTTCGGCTAGACATAGCCAGCATCCCACGCTTTCTAGAGTTCGAGTCTTCGCTCTACATAAACCAAACATTGTTAATCAAATATCTTGACAAAGATTAACAAATAACTAACAAAAGAGCACTTACCTCAGATAACATGGACTCAAATTTCTTCAAGTCATCCTCGTACATTGACTCAGGTGAGGAGTTAGTCCAGTAATCTAACTCTTGATTTTTCTTTGCAAGTTTGTTTTTTTAACTCAATAAGCTGATCTGCAGTTAGAGACAGCCTCTAAGAACTTCTCGTCACCACTTCTTAGTTTTTTCATGATTTCAGACACAAATGTCACCACTAGTGAGACTTCTTCTATGAACTGAATTTTTCTTTGGAGTTCTTCTATCTCCCTTTCCAGAGTCTCCACCTTCTATGACATACACTTATATCTCGTTTTGTCACAAAAGATAATTTCAATTGTCTGAAAGTTAGACATACCTGTCTGGTCAAATAGCGTTCCAGTCTCTCTGGGTAAAAATCATATATAACTGCAAGGTAAAATGCTGAATTAGCATATACCGAACAAATAGAATGGTATAAACAATTTGGATGATATTCACTTACTAGCTTCAGGGGTGTTGTATTTTTTTAATCTTTGTTTCAAGTTTGAATAAGGAGGTGCATATTGGTGGTTGTAATCTTTGTTTCAAGTTTAAATTTCTTTAAATAACCCCCTTGTCGAGCCTCCTCCTTGTGCTTTTCACTCAATATTACATTAAACACCATTGATGAACCATCGTTGTGCACGTCAACATCCTGCGTAAAGAAGAAGTTAGCTAAATTATAGTGAAGCTATAACACTTCCACAGTTTCAGACTGAACAAGCATTTACCTCGATAAGAGGGTCACCATTCTTTGCCTTTAGTGCAAGCAAGATCCTCTTATAATCATCACCCCACAACCCAATAGGTAACACCGAAATTTGAACGGTGTTACCTTTACCATCAGCACACTTACCATAGGATGTGTACACGCCTTCTCTTGTTTTTTTAATCTCTCCATCAAAGTCTCGATACCAAGGCACCATAGGCTCCATTTCTTCATTTTTGATTCTACGCCTTATAGTGGCAATAAGGTCTCGTGGGTTATATGGTGGTATGGAAGTGCTAAACCCTGAACCAAGACCTCTTGCTCCATTCAACAAGACGTATGGAATAATTGGATAATAGCTAACAAACAAATTACTAAGTTAGATGTCTTATAAAAATTAAGCAAATAGCCTGTTTGGGTATATGAATTACCATTTTGGCTCCAGACTTCGCCCATATTCCATCTTGTACTTAAGCAGACCATCATCAGCTTCGGGAAACAAGAGCCTTGCCACTGGTTTGAGCTTAGTATGCAAATACCTCTCGTTTTCTGCATCCTTTCCTCCCTTAAGAGAACAATCATGAAAACACAATCATAAGACGAGAGAATATGTAAATATGTTTAAACTGTTTTTCAAACTATTCTTACCGAAGCACTTGTGCCAAACTGTCCAGATGGCTCAAATAAATTCACATTGTTCCGACCAATGAAATCCTGAGCCATGCGTATTAGAACATTGGAAATGCACTTCCTACTGTGGTGATATGCTGAGTGTTGTGATACTAGGCTGGAAAACTCATCAAGAGGGGTAAGGTCAGTGAGATCTATCTTGAATGCAATAAACAGAATCTTCCTCTCAACTGAATTTGAGCCCATCGGTGGTAGTGGGAATAGATCTCCGGAGATTCTCTATCAGGGCCGTCTAATAGCATGGGTAAGTGGAGCGGTTGAACATGGCCCCAAATATAAAAATAAAAAATAAGGAAAAAATAAGGAAAAATTAAGAATTTTTGAGAAATATATAGATAAATTATGATATTTTAAAAACAAATTTAGATATATTGCTAAATTAGAACTTATAATTTTAAGGAAACATCAAATATAGTTATTAACTTTTTTAAAAAAATTATTAAATCATAAATATATCATTAATTTTTTTTGAACAAAGTCTAAAATTTATTTGAGACGGTCATGTTCTCTATGGTAAACAAAATAAGCTCCTTATCTTTGTACGTAATTTCCTTTCCTCTCGGTCCACTCTGTATACAAATCATCTCGGGTATAGTTCTGAATCCATTTTTTTTCTTTTTCCCGGATCGCCTCCAAATGCTAATTTTATTGCCTCACCATCAGCATTATCTTCCCACACAAAATTTCTTAGGTGGCTATCAATTTGATGAAAGTACATCATTCCTTCCTGGAAAGTACTTGAACCTCCTAACCCCTATAGAGAAATAGAGACAACTTATATGGAGAGAAAACCATGGGAACTCAGCGATCTTCTATTTTTTACAAGGGAAATCAAACCTTAGCGACTATTGAGGCTAAGTTTGTTGCTCTCATTCCCAAGATTCCGACTAGGACCTTCTCTCTCCTCAGATTTTGCAAGAGATTTGAAGAAGAAGAAGAAAGATTGCTCGTGGCTTATGTTGAAATGTCGGATCCGAGGCTGCAAAGAGTCAACTTCAACCGACTACCCTCTGAAATACTCTTGGAGAAGTTGGGAAAAGATTCCACCAGGGTAACCTGGATGGAACACAACCGAAATATTTAAATAAATATTATATCTAAGATACATACATGTTTGTTACTAACTCTCTCTCTATGCCAAATCAGTCTTTATTTTCTTATGCATAACTAATATAACCACATAACATGCATGTTTATTTTTTTGTAAAATCTTATTTAAAATATATATAATTCAGTTTAGAAAAGCTTAGACTAGCAAATGATATGAAAACAAAAACTTTTTTCTTTTTAAATTCGGGATTAGCTTGGGAAAAAATATAAAAAAAATAATACCAATATTTTGATTTGATTTTCAAAGATAGTTTGATAAAAAAATTTTGATTAACAAAATTTGTGCACAATTTCGAAAATGGTAAAAATAAGTTTACCTAAGAAAGAAACATGTAATTGTGAAGAATTGTGATAAAACAGTAGTACACAAATGAAACCAAAGATAGTTAATAAAATTTATAAACCAATACTGTAATTTACCATTTGTACTTTAACGTAATCATTAATTTGTTTAAGTTTAGTATGCAGTTTGGTGGAAAAGTTGCAAAGTCCATATGCCATATGGATGAGCCCAACAATAATTGGCTTTATTAAACCTATTTATGCTAAACTAAAATCTATTTAAAAAAAAATAAACCAGTGACTAATCACTGGAACTATCAAGAAAAAAAAAACAGAAAATTGCTTATTCCCCTAAGAATTAGTCAACCTTTGTTTATTCATACACGAATTATTGATCAATGCCATATAACCCATAAATTAGTTAAAATTTTGAATTATAAACTTAATATCATCACAAACACAGTAAAATCAATTACTCTCCCATATTCAAACTTAATATTTTTGAGTTTCCAATTCATTTCTCTAAGCTATCTTTTCTATTTCTCATCTTTGTAAATCAATTTGTGTAATGCTCTCTTGAGACATCTTTAGACATACTTACAGATAAGTGTCACAAAGCCTTTATCATAATATCATGTGTTATTATCACCACCCAAAAAGAGTTGTATTTACAAGCAGCAGTGAAGTATATAACAAACATTCACTTCTTCTGCAGATACTGTTAGTAAAGCAAAAAAACAAAGTCATTATTATACTTTCTCATGAAACAACAACTATGTGTCACATGATTTTTACAAGGTGAAAGGGCTTGGAGGAGGCTGAACTATAGGAACTTTCGACATGGTTACATTCCCAGTAATCACATTCTGTGCAACCGTATCCTCCAATGGCATAGGATCAACCCTGACCACATTCTCTGGCACAACCTTGTCACCATCAACTTTAGCAAGAACCTCAAAATGCATTCTCATTGTTTTGGGTTTCGTTCTCCACTCTGGAAACCCTAATCCTTCAATATCACTCTCCCTCAGCTTCCTCTCTACACCAAAACCAATCTTCATAAACGTTTGAGCTGCAACATCTGCTTTCAACACCTTAAAAGAACCTTCCTCCTGAGCTTTAGGTCCTAAGACAGAAGTCAACAGCTTCTCAAAGCCGAGTAAGTGAGCGTTTGAGCCATTGATTGATGTAATCGGCCACATGGTTGTGAACTCTCTTGGCGTGAGGACAGTAGTGGTAACACCATCAATGGTTGAGACACTTCTACTTTTGTCTTTAGACATGGAAGATAGCTCCACAAGTCCAGGCGCAAGGCGCTTAAGCTTGAGTTTGCTCTCAGGAGAGTGTGAGGTTGATGCAAGAGAAGTGGGACCAACAATGCGGAGAGAGAGAAGTGGAGTTTCTTGATCAGTTGAGGAAGCGCCACGTCGAAGCTGCTCAGCTAAAGAGAGTAGACCAGAGGCAAACTCATTGGAACTTTGGTTTAATGGAAGTGGCAAATCAATAGGGTGACGCAAACTAACTGATCTAGCTCCTTTCACAGTTACAACAGCACCTTCTCCTAATATCACTTTCTTCAAAACACCAGCATCCACATCATACTGCATATTTCCGACAAGAACAATCAATAAACAAAACCAATGTTCAAAAAATCAACAAGCTACTAGAAGGATTATTCGGGACAGCCTAATTGTTAGTCCTTACGTTTCATTTTACTTTTCGTTTTAGTTTTTTGCACACAGATTAAGTAAATATTTAATTTTACATATTTTCAAAATAAAAACACAATTAACTATACACCTAACCATTTTTCAACCAATAAAAAGTAGAAAAATATATATTTCAACCAATGAAAAGTAAAAAAGAAAAATATAACATTAATAAATTTTGCATCGAAATTATAAACAACATATGTTTTGAAACAAAATTTTTCTCTACATGAAAGAGGGAGTAACAAATTATTGATTTATTTTTATGTATCTTACATTTATATAATTTTTTTTTTTTAGATTTAGTTATAAAACTATTTCAATGAATTATCAAAATTAGATATACAAAACAAAAAATAATTAAGAAATTTGTGGATTATTAACAATGTTGCTTAATTTAACAAATCCATTTTAACAAGTTTAAATCGATTTGAATTGTATAAACCAAATTTTAAGAAACGTGTTTCAGCTATAATCGACCTCTCTAGGCAACAACTAGACCCAATTTTGGAACCATAAACAAAACAATATAAAATCAATAGCTAAATCATTTTACTTACAGGCAATGAAAGACGCATATCATTTGCATCTTGGATCCAAAGTTCCATGGGGCCAGCAAGCTGAAACGGAGCTAAAACAGGTGAAACATCACCAGACTTCTTCTTCTTCTCGTCACTCATAGGAACCAAACCATTCTCATCCACACCTCCATTAGGTTGCTCCACTTGGAAAATAGGGAGATCAACGTACTCCCATCGGTTTACATCTTCAAGAAGCTTGATGGGGAGAACCTTCTTGTCAATCTCAAGATCAAACTCGTATGAGACAGCATGGCCTACCAATGCATCCCTCACATCAAAACCAGAGATCTTGACTTCTTCTGATTGGAACCCAAGTCCCTTCACAATTGCTTCCTTCAAATCCTAACGAAACGTGTACACCAAGAAAAAGAGATCAACTTTTCTATTCTATAAAGATTTTTAAAAAAAAACAAACTTTTTATGAGTTTGTTAGGGTTTTGAGCTCAATTGATCATCAAAATCACAAAAAGGTTATGACTTTGGGAGAATTAATCACAAACCCAGAAACCCAAAACAGTAAAAGGGATCAATTTTCCTATATAAGAGACTAAAAAGACAAAAAATTGATGAATTTGTTAGGGTTTTGAGCTCAATTGATCATCAAAAACACAAAAAGGTTATGGCTTTCAGATAATCAATCAAAAACCCAGAAACCCAAATAGTAAAAGGGATCAACTTTCCTATGGTAAGAGACTAAAAAGACGAAATTCATCAAAATTTGTTAGGGTTTTGAATTCAATTGATCATCAAAATCACAAAAAGGTTATGACTTTCAGAGAATCAATCAAAAACCCAGAAACCCAAAACAGTAAAAGGAATCAACTTTCCAATTCTAAGAGTCTAAAAAGACAAACTTTTGATAAAAATTTGTTAAGGTTTTGAACTCAATTGATCATCAATAAAGGTTATGACTTTAACAGAATTAATCAGAATTCTACAAACCCAAGACACAGTAAAAGAAGATAAAAGCATCTTACAGAGATGGCTTTAGGGTAATGATGATTAGCTTCAGGAGAAGAAACCAAAGCTCTTGAAGATGGTAACGTTGTGAACAGAATCAGAAACAGAGCTCCGACAAAAAGCAACGATCTGCGACCCATCATGGAATGTAATAAAAAAAGAAGATGTCAGAACCTCGAGGTTATATAATTACAAGACCAGTGCAAAATTAGAAGGGAACTTGGATGATTTTTTTTTTTTTTTGGTGTCTGGTTATTTTCGAATGAGAAGGGTGTGGATGATTCTGGAGACCTTTTAAAACGGCGTGTTCTCGAGGGAGGGGATGATGACGTGTACGTAAGTAACCAATAAGAATGAAGGAAGTGATGTGGCGCGAGATTATAAGATGAGTGACGTGGAAACGGTTATTTTAAACGACGTCGTTTGAAGTTTGAATTAAAAAAAATAAAAAAGAGAATGGCTTCGCCCGGGTTCGAACCGGAGACCTTCAGTGTGTTAGACTGACGTGATAACCAACTACACCACGAAACCCTTGCTTGTTTGTTTCGCACTAAGTTACTACACGTACTTGTTACCAAATTAACTATTAACTGGTGGGAGTTTCAACATTACTACAAGTGTGGATTTGAGCATAACACAATAAAAGAACAAGTGGGTACTATACAACTTGAAGGTAATTTGTTTATGTTTATACAACAAAGTAGAGAAAAGAGATGACTAAACCATACATAGATTTTGATTCTTAGTACACAGTGACATTGTTAGTTTCTTTTGTTGTTGTTGTCTCATGCTTCCTCGAGAAGAGGTGCAACGGCTGATTCTCTGGTCACTGCATCAGGCTCTGAATCTTCGTTATAACGATCCACACTGTTTAGGAAGATCCCTGTAGAGTCACAAACACAGTAAAACTAAATTACTTTCCCATATTCAAACTTAAAAAGAGTATATGTGGCTAAGAAACCGAACCTATGAACCAAATTGCCGCAGCTGGAAAGAGGACAAATGTAAGAACAAGAGCAGTCACTCTCCAGTTGTGCACATAGTCCTGCATGAGAGGCACAAATGAGACTAATACAGTGATGGCTAAAACCAAGGCTTATGGATACAGCTGAGAAACTAAACCTGAAGAACTCCAACGAGTGGTGAGGAAGGAACATCTCCAAAGATGTGGATAGAGACAGTAGACATGGCCATTGCAAGTGGTCTCAAACTTGGTTTCACACAATGGAGAACTATGAAATTCACAGGACCCTTAAAAACATAATGAAGTAGATTTGTAAGACATGGAAGAATCAAGTATTTGAATAGTAGAAACCGAGAGATTACCTGTGTGGCAAAGACGAGAAGTTCACCAACAGCAAAGAGAGCTAGAAACGCATACATGCTCTTGAAACAGAAAGCAACAAAGCAGAACAACCCTCCTATAAATGTTGAAACTGATAGAAGCTGCAAAAAAATACATAAACACATTCTTGGTTTAGAATTTTAGATTAGTTTCTCTTATAAGTGAGGATAGTTTTACCTTGAAAGCATTTGAGATTGTAGCATCCATGAAATCTAAGACAAATCCTCCTGACAATGTGCCAACGATTCCACAGATAACTGTTATCCCTCCAAATATCATATCAGCGTTTTCCTGCAAGCAAAACGGATAAAAACATTACTTTTCACACATGGAGACGAAAACCTTCTTGTGATTTATTACCATTTTGTATATGTTATAACCAGCCTTTGGACCCCAATAAGAATATGCGCCTAAGACAAAGTTGTAAGCAATATACCCTAAACACAAAGAAAGAAAACAGTTACAGGTGAAAGCAACAATCATACAACCACACAAATGATTAAACACTAGAAGGAAGAGAAATGGTTACCGAGAATGTTTGTAACATAAACCTTATCTACCAAAAGTAGTTTCAAATCTTTCAAGACAGCTGAGAACCCATAACCAGTTGGCAAAACGTTTAAGTTATCTGTCCGGTTTTTTCCTTTATCATCCGGAGCGAAACCTGAAGAGGTACCAGACACAAGACTCATAAGAAAGAGTATGAGCAACATAGTGTGTATGTTTTGCAACTTCGAAGACGCACCTTTCAAGTGTAAGGGTTTGATAACGAAACCTAGAATAGCAAAAGGAAGCATAAGTATAGCTTCTCCCCAAAATGCAGCACGCCAAGGAAGAACACTCCCTATCTACAAGAAAAAGGAAAGAGTGCAATTGAGGTCACTGGCAAAACCGTTTAGTAAGAGTATCGTTTAATAACTCACCAGTCCACCATATACATAGCCAAGAGCATATCCTGTTGGAATACACATGTAGAACATAGCAAGCCACGCTGATTTCTGGTTAAAACAAAAAAAGTGAATGATAAGACAATAGAAGAGCTTAGTTAAATTATTACCATACTTTTTCTGTTCTACAATAATGGATGCAGTGAAGATATACATTCCAGAAGCAACTAACTACCTGAGCTTGAGGGGCATTATCGTCGATAAATGGAGCAGCGAGGCTTACAAATGATGCTTCACCAACACCAACAAACCTGAAAAGGTGACAAAGGTAAGTATATGTATAAGATTTTAAAAATAATAATAGGATAGGAAAGAGACATAACTGAAAGGTAGATAGAAACTACACTTACATTCGACAGAAAGTGATGGACCAGAAATCAAAGGATAACCCGCAGCCAATCACAGCCACAGTCCAGATCGATAACCCAATTCCAATAAGTCGAAACGGATTAACACTGCAAACACAGAGCTTTTAAAGATAATGAAATCTATATTCAAATTCAATAATAATGATTCCTTTGAACTCAGAACTTTGTGGGAAACAAGTACACACCTCTTTGCAACAGAAGCAAAGATTGGAGAGGCGACAAGAAGCCCAACCATGAAAGCAGATGACAAAATTCCATCTTCAAAATTGCTCAAGTTGAAATCACCCCTGCGTAGGACAACCATGGACATTTATTATAAACCAAGACAGCCAAGAACCCAATCCTGTTTTCACACTATATTCTAACATTCTTAATGTATATGACAGATGAGATCAGTTCGAGCTTAAATCAAAATTCGATCAAAAGAGTCACAAGTAATCTTACTGTATTCCGCTCCCAGCTGAGCATGTACCAGTAGAGGTACAAGAACCACGACTCCCATTGACACCATTACTAGCTATAGCTCCTCGATCAATATAATTGATCAAGTTGACTACACAAAACACAAAGAGAAGCCTGCAGAGAAAAACACCAAAGAATGAGACTTAAACAATGATAAGTAAATAAAAAAACACTCATCAATCAAACAGCTGTCTTGCTTTTAAGAATCTAGAGTGTATATATGCAAGATTTGTGAAGTTTTGTATTATGAGTTAAATTGTCTAAAATCTTAGTTTCTATAACAGTAGAGTTGATGGAAGCATAGAATCATTAAACCCGAACTATTTGAATAACAATGAACTTTATGAGTTACTAAAGTATCATAAAACCAATAACACTAAATTTTATTAAGAATCTTAGAATCCATTAACCAATAACAATAGAACTAGAGAATTTAAACAATCATTATAAACTCACACTCCACTAACACCCTCTAAAGAGTTTATCAAGCAAACAACAAGTTGCAATCTTCATATACCTTAAACCTTAACCTTAACCCAGAGTTTGATCATACAAAACTATAAAAAAAGAAAGTAGACTGCTTTCAATCAAAAACATGATCGATCCTTAAAAATGTACAGAACACTTCCTTAAATATAACCAATTTGTAGATTGAAATCGAGAAGTCAAAGCTTTCTACTTTATTGAGATGATGAAGTCAAAGTTTCTACCTTTCGCCCCAAATTGTATGTTGGACCTAAGAAATATAGAGAATGAAGAAACAAAGAAGAGAAGAGAAGGGAAGATTACTTTTTGGGAGAGAACCATGAAGGCTCTGCGATCTTATCATCTGAATCTCTCTCCATAGTTGTTCTAGGAGGGTTTTGTCCCCGATCAACTCCTCCTCCTCCTCCGTCTGCAACATCCATGTGATGGGAGGAAGATGCGAATTTTGGATATTCCAGGAGGGTATTCTTGTAATATAACTGAATTCAACGGCAAGATATATACAAGTCGGTCTTCTCACGTTTTGATTGTTTTTCCCTTCTTATCTACTTATTAATTTTTTTTTTACTAAAATTATTATTCTTTACTCCCTCTGTTTTAATATAAGTGTCACTCTACAGCTATGCACACGGATTAAGGAAACACTTAATTTTACATATTTTCTATATAAAAACACAATTACCCACACACCTAACCATATTTTAACCAATAGAAAAACAAATTACATAAGAAAATTAATAAATTTTGCATTGAAAATCGAAAACGACACTTATTTTGTAACACAAAAAATTCTCTACAACGACACTTAATATAAAACGGAGGGAGTATAAGTTTTGTTATTTCAATCATGTCGCTCACATTTCTGAATTTTTTTTCATATCATTAATTAGGAAGAAAACAATGGAAATTAGAAACATAGTGGTGACTTATTATTCTTTTGAAGAATTACTAGAAGGTTTAGTTGAAACTGAGCTGTTTATTTGCTCATATGTGCCTTTGGAACTAAGAGACATGAGAGTTATACTGTATTTGCCAAGAGATGATAGGTAGATACTCCTTTCATCTCAGACCATTTCACCATAGACCTGTGTCACTTCTCTCTCAAACGTTATCTCATTTGAAAACGTTCTTCTTCATCTTAACTAATACTCTTCTCATGCATCGACAACAGAAAATCAAAGTGGAAACTGTTTTGGAGTACTAGTTTATTGTGATACACAAACAATCTCATCATCAACAACTAACCTTACCCATTTAGTTCCTTCTCTATGATAATGATTAACAACAAAAACCATCTCAGACGGATTTCTTGCAGAATGAAACATTTTATATACATTTTTTTATATAAAATGATCACCCACTTTGCTCAATACCTGTGTTCTTCTTAATGTATAAACTAGTTCTTGTTTTAGATTTCAGCTCAACAGACAAAATAACACACTAAACCTTAAGTACTATGTGAATCTAGTAAGCATGATCAGATATGCAACAAAAGCTGTCATCTTTACTGAAAAATATTCAAAATAAAAACATAATTTATAAGAAAAGATTGAAGAAGCTTTTACTCAAATCCTATGATTCTCTTCAAACCAGGAAACAACCCAGAAAACGAAGACATGGAAGAAGAAGTATTAGAAGACTCGTTTGTTTTGTCAGAAACCAAACACTCTTCCTCCACCATTTCCTTAACAGATCTAACAGACAAAGGCTGAAAATCAACACCCCACTCATCCACAAACTCTCTAACCAAAACCACTTTCTCCTCTTCACCAATCTTCCTCCACTTAACCCTCATCTCTTCTTCTTTCAAACCCATATGCTTACAGAACTCTCCCCACAGTATCTCACCGCTCTTCTTCATCGCTTCTCGTCTCTGTTCCGACACAGTGTTCGCCTTCCCGATCTCTCTAGCCAAATCCTTCGCCAGCTCCGTATCGCTCATTATTTTCTTCTTCTTGGCCTTCCTCGTCCTCCTGTTGCTGATGATCCCATCGTCTTCCTCATCCTCTCTCCTTATGCACTGAATCTTGGTTACGGGTCGGGTCAACACACAGCGAGACTCGAGATTCCGGTTAAAGGAAGTGTTTTGAGGAAGAAGATGAAGTAATCTCAGCGACATCTTTCTCCTCTCTCGTCTCTGTCTCTTCTGACCTTTATCCTATAAAAATGAATCCTTTATGCCTTTTATACATGTCTTAAGCCAAAGGTGGAACATTTCACAGTAACAAACTTAGAACTCTATAATATTGAGACATCACAGTTAAATGTCTGTGTCGTGTGAAGGTGTTTTTAATCTTGGAAAAGGAACAGAGAAACCCTACAAAAAATTCATCAAAAATGAATCATTTTTACAGTAAAAAGGTGAATCCTTTTCAGACATATTTTGACTTTCTATGCCTAAGCAAGTCTCTTAGTGTATTCACTCTGTTTTCGTGTTACTGAGAATGAGTTCAGCTAAGATATCGACCCATGTGTCTGGAACACCAGGTAAGCACCAATGCATACAGTCTTGTCCCCATATGGCCACAGCGTCCTGTTTCCCTAACCAGATAGCAGGATGAGCATCTGCTCTGTATTCGCTTAGATGGGTCAGATCAAGTAGCTTGATCTCTGTTGTTCGCAGCTCGTTTTTGATAATTTGATTAAACATTCTTGCTTCTTTGTTCACTCCGTTGTTCCTGGGATCAAACCACAAGTCAAGCTGTCTAGGTCTTAGCATCAAGGAGGATCCAGATGATAAGTAAGATTGAAAAAAAAACAGAACACTAGTTAGCGTAGTTACCTGGTCTTTGTCGAGTGGTTTATCGAGCAAACAACTACCATTCTGGTTCCAATCACCGCCATAGAAATGCCTTGGTGACTGCAAGCGCCAGAACTTAAGGGTCTTTGCCGGGACATGTCGTTGGATATAAGAAACCATATGTTGAACAACTACTTCAAAGCCTTGCAATATATCAAGAGGAGGATGTATCGGCTTTCCCTCTCGATAGAAGACAAGAGGTGTCTCTTTAGGAAACTTATCGTAACCCCACCTACAACCCAAAATACTCTGAAATGCTTAATGCTTCATTCACAAAGTTGTAAGAAAGACAATCCAATAGGTTAAGAAAATAACTTTTACCAATGGCCAGAGTTAAAAATGAGAACATCGTAGAAGCTAGTGACATTGATCCACTCATCAGCAGGAACATCAACATCTACTCTATAAGTTCCTTTAACTCCGTCTTCATCAGCTTCTCCAGAAGGTCTCGGCTGCGACCTTTATCATATCAGTTTAGAGGAACATAAGACTGGACAATTCAACATATAAAAAAATACACATTCTCATTCTACTCTAACAGTCTCAAACTCTGACATAAACAGGTTAATGAAATGTAGACTTTGATCTAATGGCATTGGCCAAAACACCCCAAGGAAGCTTTAATGGCATTCACACATAAAAATCGGTTTAGACAGTGTCTAATAGCCGTCTATGCAACAAATCAGACCTAAACGAAACAATTTGAACTTTAAAAATTCAAAAATCTGCCTAATTATCCCCTAGCGATATTTTTGAACACTGCAAACACCTACAAGCTTATAACTTGGCAAGCCTGGAACTTGCCAAGTTATAAGCTTGTTAATGAAATGTAGACTTGATCTAGTGGCATTGGCCAGAACACAACACCTCAAGGAAGCTTTAATGGCATTCACACATACAACCAAGTGTTCTAAAAATCAGTTTAGGCAGTATCTAATCATCCACCTATGCGGAAAATCAAACCTAAACAGATCAAGTCTACATTTCTTTAACAAGCCTGGAACTTGCCAAGTTATAAGCTTGTTACTTGTTAGGTGTTTGCAATGTTCAAAAAATCGCTAGGGGATAATTTGGCACAGAATTATTGATTAGGTGGAAGTCTAGACTTTTTCTGAACGCCTAGACAGATTTTCGACTTTTAAAAGTTTAAATTGTTTTGTTTAGGTTTGATTTTCCGCATAGGTGGATGATTAGATACTGCCTAAACTGATTTTTAGAACACTTGGTTGTATGTGTGAATGCCATTAAAGCTTCCTTGAGGTGTTGTGTTCTGGCCAATGCCACTAGATCAAGTCTACATTTCATTAACAAGCTTATAACTTGGCAAGTTCCAGGCTTGTTAAAGAAATGTAGACTTGATCTAATGCCATTAGCCAGAACACAACATCCCAAGGAAGCTTTAAAATCATTAACAAATACAACCCAGTGTTCTAAAAATCGGTTTAAGCAGTCTCTAGTCCTCCACTTATGCGGCAAATCAGACCTAAATGAAAACATTTTTTCTCAAACTAACTTTAAAATTTCGGTCTACACTTCCACCTAATCAACAATTCTCCTTCCCTAAGCTACCAAATTATCCCCTAACAAGCTTATAACTTGAGGGGCAAGCATTAAAACTCAACCCTTTCTCAAAAGCCCCAAACTTTTAATGAATAATAATAAAAAGATAATCTTTTTTACTTGTACTTAGCAAGAAGAACAGCTCTATGATACCCCACAGTAACATCAAACTCGGGAAAATAACCGCCACGCCAAGCTCTCTTCTTCTTCCACTTCACACCACTCTCATCCCCAACCCTAAGCACACACATCAACGCCACCACGAAATTCTCGTTCAACGAATCCCCAACGAACCCGATCCTCTTCCCCCTCATCTTCCTCAAGAACCGGGTCGGGTCGACCCGGCTCAATTCGCACGAATCGGGCGCCCACCTCCACGAATTGATGGCGCCCATGTTCTCGCGCTTGTTTCGCAGGCAGTTCCATGAGTTTCGGTGGAACGGGCAGGTCTCGTCGTAGAGGGGATTTGGGGGTTTAGGGTTGTGGATCCATCGGCCGGAGAAGAGATCGCACGGCGGAGGGGAGGTGGGACGGCGGAGGAGGGTTGTGGTGGAGTAGAGGAAGAGGAGGAGGAGGAGGGAGAGGAGGAGGAGACGTGGTGATCGGAGTTTTGATTGCATTGTTGTGTGGATTCGTCTGGATCCGACCAACTCCATCGGAGATCACACGGAGAAGACGAGAAGAGTGTTTCACTTGCGATCTGATGGTTAAACCGTTTTATTCCGGTTAAGATTATTTTTCGCCGTTTAAAATTCAATTCCGGTTTGTTGTGTTTTGGTTTCGATTGGTTATAATTTTCGGTTTATAATTGATTTCAATCAGAAGTTGTTCTTTTGGTTATCTACAGAATTAATCAATATTTATAAATCAGAAGCAGTTAATGGAAAAAATGACATTGTCGTAGTCAGGAATTGAATCCGTTATCTACATCTCTATTTTGATTTTCATTAACAATTAAACTGTTTAATGTTTTATCAAATATTTTAGCTAATATTTTACATTAACAAAAAAAAAAAACGAAAACCTATGCTTCTTTAGTTTTTCTTCAGGATTTAACTAAATCGAAAAGGAAAAAAAAATTGAATGAGAAATTAAAATTAAAAATTGAAAGAGGAATGGTTAAATAGTAACGGATGGTTAAGAATGTGAAGTACAAGTTTGTTTTTGGTTTTCGGTTTAAATTGATTTTAATCAGAAGTTTTTTTTTGTTACATAATTAGTTAGTTAGATTGAAAAAAAAGAGATATTTTGAAGAGAGGGTTGAAAAATTTCGGTTTTTAGTTTGGTTTTCGATTGGTTTTCAGTTTAAATTGATTTTGAATCAGAAGTTTGTTCTGTACAGAATTAATTAGTTTTTTTCTTTGGCAAACAGAGTTAATTAGTTAAATTGAGAAAAGAAGAGATATTTTGAAAGGAAACTGAAAAAATTAAATGGATATAGAAGTGGATAATAGTAATGGATGGTTGAAAAATGTTAAGTACAAGTTTGGTTGCTATAGAGTTTTTGTTTTGTTTTTGGCTTGGCTTTGGTTCGTTGTGTATAAGAAGCAGGACCCAGCTGGTTTAAACTCGTGGTTTACGATTTTTCCACTGCGACATTATTTTTTGTAAATAGTTAACAATTAAATGATAATTGCAATTTGCAGATCAAAACAGTGACTTAGGAGAATAATAATGATCCACTAATCCATATTCTCCTTCTCCTACTTCATTCCCATCTTCTCTCCTCTCAGCTTCATCTCCACCAATCTCATGTAAGTCAACATATATGTATGAATTGAATTGAATATTGTGTTAAAGTCCGTTACTTTTTCTGGGTTTAATCTGTAATCATAATCATCTGCATTGTCTTGCATATTCTTCATCACTTCTATGTGTGTTTTGGGGGTTAGATTTAGCTACAAGATCTCATCGACTTTTGTTCATCTCTTAAAAATCTCGTCTTTGAAAATGTTGTTTATCTTTTCTCTTTGTGTTAATTTTTTTTTTTTCTGAACAAACTTGCTTGATTCTCCTACTCTTTGGTCTTGGATGTGATTTTGTCTGAAAAGGAGGAAACTTTAGTTTTAGGACACTCTTCTTGCTTGTCATTTTTTCCATGGCTGATTCGTCATCATGTCTTTGTTGTTGTTGTTTCTACGACTTTGTATCTGAGATCAATGTTTGGATCAGTTTTGCAGAGATGGAGGCTGGTGCTGGTATAGGTTTGTACCCGCTGCATCGCTGCAAAACTATCTACTTAGTGAGTGATGTTTTATCTATGTTGGACTCTATGTAACAAAATTTGGGGGAATAGTATTGATTTAGTTTTCTTCAGGTGAGACATGCTCAAGGGATACACAATGTTGATGGGGACAAGAACTATAAGGCTTACATGTCTCAGGACTACTTTGATGCTGAGTTGACCCAACTTGGCTGGCAACAGGTTCCATGAAACACCTCTTTAGCTAATGTGAAAACACATCTAACTCTTCAGTTTTAGTTCCCTGAATAGTAGTTTCTATTGGTGACAGGTAGATAATTTGCGTAAGCATGTTCGTTCCAGTGGACTTCACAAGAAGATTGAGTTGGTCATCTCCTCTCCACTCATGAGGTACCCTTTATACATGTTTGATTGCAATGATCTTTAACTATTAATGGCATCTGGTTTTATCATGTGGCTGTTTATCTATTAGAGAAACTAGTATCAACGTGGTATTAACTTCGTCTTAGACTAATACATTGTGTGAGACTTGTGTCCTGCAATTCATTTGCACAATTTATATAGGAGAATGCAAACTTTCTTCTATGTTGAACAGAAAAGTTCCTTTAGATAAAACTTTGAAGATGTTATCATTGTTACCAATGTTTTTTTTAATATGTAGAACAATGCAAACTGCTGTTGGTGTTTTTGGTGGAGATGGCTACACGGATATGAGTGATGTACTACCTCTAATGGTAGCAAATGCAGGAAACAGCAAACGTCCAGCTATATCGAGTTCAAACTGCCCACCAATCATTACAGAGGAGTCTTGCAGAGAACATTTGGTATGTTATCTCTACGAGAAAAAATAAAAGAATTATTCTTAGCTTCATCAGGTTTTAACTTTTGTATTCCATTTATTGTGGACACAGGGAGTGCATCCATGCGACCAGAGAAGAAGCATCAGCGACTATCAGTTTCTTTTCCCTGCAGTTGATTTTTCACTGGCAAGTAAAAAAGTTTTAGAGTCTTAGCAGCTTACAACTTCACCTGGTGGCTCATATGCTCTTATAAAATGACTCCTCACATTTAAATTTGCCTTCAGATAGAAAGCGATGAAGACAACTTATGGAAGCCTGACGTTAGAGAAACAATCGAAGAACTTGCAGCTAGAGGCAAAAAATTCCTCAACTGGTACATTCTCTTTTCTACCTATAACATCCAATAGTATCAATCTCTCATAAAAGAAGATTGTTGCAGCTCTAAGGAGTTTGTATCTTTTTCATTCTTTTATCGTTCGTCTGTGTAAGATGTGAGTAATCTCCATTAGTCTTTAATGATTGGGTATGATGGATTTTTGTAGGCTATGGACAAGGAAAGAAAAAGAGATAGCGATTGTGACACACAGTGGTTTCTTGTTTCACACACTGAATGCTCTACAGAATGAATGTCATTCAGATGTTAAGAAGGAAATTTGCAGCCAGTAAGCTCCCCTAACCTTTTGTTAATGGAACTTTGTTTTCAATTTATTGTGTCTATAATATGCATTTTGATGTGCAGCTTTGCGAATTGTGAGCTACGTTCAATGGTCATCGTTGATAGAAGGTTTGGAATTTCACAATGTTGTTTTAAATAGAACATTTCATAATATAAGTCTAATGTTTTCTTTTCATGTTTAAAAATTGACAGTATGTTGGGATCAGACATATCAGTGACTGATTATCCAGGGAAGATTCCAAAGGGGATTGATCTTCCAAGTGATGCTGTTGTAGAGGATAAATGATTTCTTGTTTAAGCTTTTACATTTGTCTTCTCAACTTTCTATCTCTATCCCATGCCAAAACAAGCTTCTTTGTTGTATGCAACTCTCTTCTTATTATTAGTCTTCCGATTTGAAAGATGTTTTAAGATACTTTGTGACAAAACTTGATTTATCTTTGCTTAACTGGGGACTTGACTGGTAATATTCTTTGTAGCTTTTCTAAATGATGTAGATGAGAATGTTAGAAACGTTGACCTCTAGTCTACTGTTTGCTTTGTAGAGTGCTATAAGGACATGTTTAATGGAGATTTAGGGTTTTTAGAATGGATTTTTAATGCATGATTTAACATTTTTTCGTTTTTCTTTTTACCTTTTTTTTGGACTAAAAACCAGTTCTTATATCTGAAATTCTTAATTTTTCTTAGTTAAAAACAAAAGAAGGTATCTTAACCGAAATTAAGAACTCCACCTAACCAAAACTAAAAATCCTACCTAAAAATCCCCAATAATGATAATGTCTTAATAACATTAACTAAAACAAAAAACAATACACACAGTATACATCTCTTTTTAAATTTATCAATCATAAATATACAACACGTTTTGTGTAGCTGTTGCTACAAGACCACTTATTGCTTTTAATCTTTATAAAAAATGTCAGGTTAATTAACCTGAAAATACACACAATCAATGAAAATGTAACACAGATAAATGATCCCATTCAGAGAGAAGATCTTTGCCTCTTCACTTCTCTGACAAATCAGCATGGACTCTGTTTGTATTAAGAATATCGTGAAACACAACAGGTTTCTTGGTAACTGGGGCAAGTTCCTGAAATAACCACAAATAGAATACAAGATCCGGTTAAGAAACCTGACCCCAGAACCGGCTAATAGCATCAAGGGGCATCATACTTTCAAAGATAAAACTCTAACCGAAGCACATCATCAAAATTGATGGAACATTACAGATATAGATCATACAAGAAAAAGATGGATAGATAGAGAGAGAGAGAGAGAGAGAGAGAGAGAGAGAGAGAGAGAGAGAGAGAGAGAGAGAGAGAGAGAGAGAGAGAGAACCTCAACGGCAGCAGCTAAGCCAAGGACAGTAGCTTCAGCCCAAGGTCTTCCCATTATTTGTAATCCTATTGGCAACCCTTCCTTATCATACCCAACCTGCGTTTTTTTTTGTTTTTCTTCATATGTTACTCAAAAAGACGAAATGATTATTGCAAGAATAGGGTTCAAGTTCTGTGGATATGTACACGACATAGTTAGTAACCCAAAAAAATAAACATTGCTTACCGGTACAGATATGGCCGGGAAGCCAAGGAGATTTGCAGCTAAGACAAATCGCATTAAATAAGCTGGAAAGAAATAAACAATCACACTATTATTATCAGACTCCCAAGTAACACCAAAAGTAAAGAAGTTGAGAGAGTAACAAACCTGTCACTTGAAAATTGGTTTCTCCATTTTTGAGAGCGTCAAGGGGTATTACAGGAGCTGTCATACTGTTTGGACAAAAGTAAACATTTCACCAACAAGTAAGCGAAGTTCAATCAGTCATTCACATACAACTAACGTATTTGAAAACATTGGAATGTTTTTATGTACCCAGTTGTAGGGGTCACAATAACATCAACGTTTTTGAAGATATCCATGTGATACTCCATCAATCTTCGCCTGCAACAACAAGTTTTATACAAGCAAGCAGCCTCAATAGTGTCAATCATCTGCTCAGAGATATATTTACTAACATTTTACTTTGCCCCAAATCAGACTTGGCAGGTTTTCTAGTTTGAACATATTGTGTGATATCTACTACTAAATCAATTCAGGTCATGGATCCTCTTAGCAAAGACTTAAGCATGTAAACACTTTAGACATTCATGCGATTGAAGGCAAAATTGGGTTTACACTTGTTGGTCGTCGTTTACCTTATACATTGAGCAGAAATATAATCTGCAGCAGAAAATGACCGGAAGATGGCAAAGCTGGTACGAGTATCATAAGATAATTTTGAGTTTTTCCTGAAACGTACGACAGTGAAGAGAATGGTTACTAGACCAACGTTCAACTTTGTTTTATAAGTGATAGTAATCAAAGAGGTTTTTAGAGGTGTTACAGCTACTGAAATCAGAGAAAGTGTCAAGACAACATACCCAGCCTCACAGTAAGGAGTAAGAGAACGCAGTGCCGGAGCTCCGATCGACACAACATGAGCTGCACGCATCTCTTCTAGTTCAGGAACCACTATTTCCACTACCTGCCAGAGTTACCATATAGAGATTGTAGCTGAAAGAAGATAATTGATAGACGCAATGTATAATGAATGAGAGAAATCTATTCAAATGATCAGCTTACTTCGCAACCATGATTGTTTGATAGGAGCTTAAGGATGTCTTCGCATTTATCAGAGATTTCACTTGAATTAACATCATTAAACCACTGCATGAATAAAAAACAATGCACTAGATATACCACTGAAATAACAGAATCTAACTCAGGTAAACTTAACAGGGATACAAAATTCACCGTTGTGTATTTTCCTAGTCGGAGAGATCCTATAGCATTGCCTCCGTTGTGAGACATTAACTTCGGGAAACAGGGTGGCGTCTACAGAAAAAAAATCAAAGACCAAAACATTTTGAAGGATTATTTGCCATGGTCAAATGAATACACGGCAAACAATGACAATCACATTTCGAAGTGCTTGAAACTTTATTTTACTATTTTGATCATTTTTTTCTCTGAAATCCTGTGGCTCCAAAGTATTAGAGAATATGATGTCCTTCTAGTAACAGGAGATGTGTATAATGAGACACTTCACAAACGACTATCTGTTGTACTTTTTCATGAAGTCTTTGTCAGAATGCTCTTTAGAATTTATTATGGCTGGAAAAATTACCGGTTTTAAGTCAAGTCTATCAGCAGATGAAGAACCCAAGATTGCTGCATACCTGAGAACAAACACATAGACAGATAAGCCAAAATCTAGGTCTATCCAAAAATGTTGAATGCTTTACAAAGATGTCACTGATTGAAAGGTTGATTGAAACACCTTAATCATTCACTAGGATAATCCTAGGCTCAACAAGAAAAAACTTACACCAAGAGCGAATCTTCCACAGATGAAGTAAGTGGACCAATAATTTCCACTGTTCCACCTTCACATAATGACCTGATCAAACAGAAATCATATGCCATACACATTAGTTCACATTTTGTTTTAACATGCCAACACGCCAGATCGTTTTACTAGTGCTAATGGTTTTCTGTTAAGACTCTTACCCTGCCATATCTGTCCGACCATATGTTGTTTTCAGTCCCGTTATACCACAAAGCGATGCAGGGATGCGAACAGAACCTGCATACCCAGACGGGAGTAAACATACAACGCGTATCATAGGTCAGATCAAAATAACTTCGATACCTCCACCATCTGTTCCTAGAGCAGCCGAACATATTCCAGAGGCAACAATAGCTGCTGAACCTGAGGAAGATCCGCCTGTGTATCTTTCAGGTGCGTGTGGGTTTCTTGTGGTTCTGCAATGAAATAAGAAAGAGAGCAAACACATGAAAAAGTGGAGTGAACTAAAGATGTAATAAACACATCGAAGTAAGTAGTATCAAGTAACAAAGCAGTTTTTTTTTATCTACCCTCAAGACACACTAAACTCTTCAAACAAGTAAGGTTTGTGTTCTCTGCTGCTTTGCTTACCCGTAACTCGAATTGTTCCCTGTTGTCCCCATGCCTATCTCATGCATATTTGCTTTGCCAATTAAGATTGCACCACAACTGCGAAGTCTTGAAACAACTACTGAATCATTCTCCACAGAACGAGTTTCGTGCAGCCATGTTGTTCCACCTATCATGGAAAACCTTATGACAGGTCTGTTGTATCTGGAAGTGTTTTAAAATAAAATGTAAGAATGACATACTCACCCTTTGTAGTATGGGGAAAACAATCAATATCGTCCTTGATTGTCACAAAAATTCCATCTAAAATGGATATTGGCTTTCCTACACAACTCACACTCAACATGATCAATACACATCTCAGCGATCACATCTAAAAACTCACTGAAGCTGACAATTAAAGCAGATTTGAAACAACAAGCTGCTGCAGTGATTGTCTGAATCTAATACTAGAAATACATCTCAAAGTCTGCAATATTACCTTCTTCAAACCTCTGAGTAGAAGCTTCAGCTTGCTTTCTGACTTCACTGGGGTCAAAGGTAATCAATAATGGTGTTGGAGACTTGTCATACTTAAACTCCTCTATGATTGAGATTATTTGTTCTGCTACCTAACAACCAGCAACAAGGTTCTTTGTTTATTATGCCAAAATAAAGAGAGTAAAAAAACTGAAAATAAAGAGAGTAAAATAACTAACCACAGATGGAGCTGTCAGCTTAGATCTATAAGCAAATGCGTAATCACGTATCTTCCAGTAACGAAAGGATGAACTCGGATCTGTTTCGAAGCTAAGAGAAGGATCATATTCAGGAAGACACTTCAAGGCTATTTCCAATCTATCTACAGGGCTTTCATCTTCGCCAACCATGACAACATCATGCTCCGGTTCTAAGTTCAAAAAGATGATACACACAGATATTCATTTCGGTTCATGTAATAATTTTTTTTTTTTTTGAATGAATGTTAAATTTATTCATCAAAAAACCCCTTATTACATCAAGTGCACCCTCTTTATATATTAGAGATCTCAAGTGCTACTACTTAGACTATTTCAGATCTTATAAAACATTTACAATCTCGTAGAAAACCAAAGTTATATAAGAACCTCCTGCCCATCTCTTATCTCCCTTACCAACAAGTAGACTCAATTTATTAATGTAATAATTACCAATTGAAGGAAGTTGACCCAAACTATCCATGTAAGTTTACAACATATGATTGATATACGAAATGATAGATAGAAAGGACAAGGAAATATACTTTGAGGAGGGAAGTCTGGTCTGTACATGGGCTCTTCTGGAATCACAGTGTTCCGAAACATCTGTGCTCACAACACGGAAAACCACACAACAATGACGACCAAAAACATAGGCATGTGATGATAATAAAGTCAATCAGATGTCAAAAACTGACCTTAGTCATGCCATTTTTCTTCTTCAATGAGTCAACAATCGATGAGCCAATAAATGGCGTTTCAAGTATATTAACGAACAACTTGAACACAAAGCCAGTCAAATGAGGCGCTGCAAAAAAATCCACAGAAACTAATTCTTAAAGAACTAATCCTTTCATTTTCATGTATATATTGAACTTAGTTAAATCAAAATCAAGCATTATTGTAAGAAACGAACCTTTGATGTCTCCTTCTTTGTATTTAACAGTTGAAACATCAACTTCCTTCGCTGGTTTCATGACCTTATACTTCCCCATTCTACAAGCAACAAAATAAAGTCCGATTAATCTAACAAAATCATCATCGGTTTCGTGATTATCAAGTTAGAACCTAAGAGAATCGGTGAATTCAAGCAATCAAACGAAGGAAGTTAAAGAGCAATCAGCTCCTCCAGCTGATTCACAAAGGGAGAATTGAGATTGAGAAGTTACCTGAGACGGTGATCTGAATCGGCGGAGGATTGGGTGATGAAGCTTACTACCACGAACTAGCTTTGACGCGGATTTGAAGAAGCTGTTGGGGATGAGCGGTGAAGTTGTTGAGAACTTGAATGCTCGCTGGCACTTATATTATATCTGATTTTGGATTGTTTTGATTTTGAACTTGTCTCGATCGTTGAAACGAGATTCTCAATTTACAAAACGATCCACTTATCCTATTCAAATAGATTTTTTGGCCTTTTTAGAAAATATAATAGATTAGGACATAAAAAATTATTATCGTAAGAGCATCTCGTGTTTTT
The DNA here is from genome assembly GCA_932364175.1 of Eruca vesicaria subsp. sativa. NCBI lineage: Eukaryota > Viridiplantae > Streptophyta > Magnoliopsida > Brassicales > Brassicaceae > Eruca > Eruca vesicaria. The sequence goes on from CAKOAT010357376.1 coordinate 67,274, forward strand.
CATTTTCTATTTTTTACTTTATTTTTTTACTGATACGCCATCTTTTTCTTCACTTTTTCAAATTTTGAAGAACTGAATAGTATTGAAAAAAATACTATTAAATTCTTCATTTCTGTTTACAAACTAATCTTTAACTTTAACTTATTACTATCATTTTGTACTTTAATAAACCGAAGTGTTAATGCCATCCTATTGATTTCACAGTTTATATTATTAATTTCATCTAATTAAATGTTAATAACAAAGAACATTAAAATAATTAGTTTCCGAGAATTTTATGTTTGATTTAGAATAAATTTTAGAATAAAATAACCTCACTTTTCATTTCAAAATACTTTGGTCAGTCACTTAATATTCATATGTATTTAATATTTCTTCATCAAATTTAAACATACAACGAATATTTAATACTTTGGTCAGTCACTTAATATTCATATGTATTTAATATTTCTTCATCAAATTTAAAAATATCTTTGTTTATTTATGTGTAATACTTGTATCATATAATAATTTTAAACTTATAATAAATAGTAATTGAGTCAGATTACTATTAAACAAAATAAATGGGTAGAATTAGTTGATTTGAAAAAGTATAAAATGTTATTAATAATTAATTTTAAAATGATGATAGAATACAATTAGAATAATCTTTTTTTGAAGAAATAAATGAAGTATACTATTGGAGACCATGTTACTTCATTTTTTTAAAGAACTTCAAATTTTGAAGAAAAAAATGAAATTAACCTTTGGAGATGCTCTAAGAATATATTTTAAAGTTTAAAATTGAAAAAAATAGATTTTATTAAAATATATTTATACATTTAAGGTTAAGTGAACAAGATTTACAGTTTAGATTAGGAAAAATAGAGTTTAATGTCTTTGAATTGAAGTTCGGAATTTAATACTTAAGGTATAAAATTTAAAATAATAATTTTCAAATATTTTTGAAAAATAACTGAGGAAATTTTTTTGAAAATATAAATAAAAAAATAGTCAAATATTTTGGAGCTAAGAATCTTATTTTCTAATATTTATTTATTTCATATAGCTATAGAACATGAATATAATTGTCGTTTACCTATTTAATGAAATCTATTCTGATTGCTTCTTTAATGTGTTCTTTTGGTCACAAAAACATTTCTAAATCCATTTAAAAGATTGGTCCAATTAAAAAAAAAGTAAAGTGGTTTTGCAGTTTGTGATAAATTATTGTTTAGTTAAATTTAACTGGATTAGAATTTTGTATAGTCACTAGTAAAAGTTAAGATTTATATGTTACTGACAACATTGATTGTTGACATTGAATGGTTGAGATTGTGACTTTTTACATTTTTTGTACATTTATTACAAACCTGATTTTTCTTTGTAGTACATCTTATTCATCTGTGAGAATTTCTACCATTTGTTATTGTAAAAAGTTGCACATACCCTTCTTATATCTAGTTTTTTCAACAAACTCAAAATATCTATAACTGCATGATAAAACTAAATTAGCATGTATTGAACAAATAGAAAGGTAAACTGATGTTAGGAGTTTTCAAGACTTCTAAAACAAATGATGTAGTATAAAAGATTGTCAAACCAGTTCTGAGGGATTTAAAAGCATCGAGAATGCAAGTACTATTTTAATCTAAATGCGATTATGTGATTGATTGGGTTTTAAGGTTAACTATAGCTAAAATGCAATAAAAGATATAACTTTGGCAATGAAGATAAAGGAGAACTCATGGGTATAGGGAATTTGACCTTGGGTGATCAAGTTTCGATCTAAGGATGGCAAGCGATCAATTAAACTGTTTACCTTAGGCCTAGATACGATTCTAAACAAGCTCTATTTCTAGATGAATGTTCATTTACTACCATAACTCAAGCATCAAATGTCTTTGGTTGAATATTATGAAAGTAATCATTAGGAATAGATCTATTAGCCATCTTAACACCTTTAACAACAAGTGTCCCAGGTAAAGACTGTTAAAAGCTTAGGAGAGTTGACTCAGACATTTCATCGAACACTTGTGAGTGGGAAATGTCTAGAGATCAACTTTTGAGTGATCAATTCAAAAGAGGCATTATGGTTACTCTAATAAGCAAGGAACAAGAGAAATCTAACACTAAAACACCCTAAATCTAACCTAATCACCTTTAATCTCTCTAACCCATGAATTCAAAAGGTGATTACTCACTAATCTCCATGATTCCTCTTAAACATATATTGGATTTCAGATTAATCATGTAAAGAAATAGATAAGAAATCAACAAGAACACAATATGAAAGCAATGAAATCTCAATCCAAAAGAAGTTTTTCTTCAAGAACAAAAGATAATATGCCTCTGGAGGCTTACAACGTAGTTTTAATTAGGTTTCTGAAACTCAAAACATAAAAAAATGAAAAATTGCAAAAAGGTCCCTGAAACAAGTTTTTCGTCACATAAAAGACGCACAGCGGGGTCACAACCCCGCTGCTAAGACCCCGCTCCGGAGATCACAGCGGTGTCACAACCCCGCTGCCAAGGGCCGCTGTGAAAGCTCTCTTATTCTTTCGGAAAAGGCAAGCGGCCCCCTAGCCCCGCTGCATGGGTCCGTTGTGGTCTGGGCCGACACCCTGACTCCGCCCCGCGACCCCACTCCGGCTGATGTTGCGCGCAGCAACCTCTTGACTCCGCTGTGGCTGCTCTGGCTCGCCAAATGACATCTTTGCACTCTCTTTTGGCACATAATTGATCTCAAATATCTCCAAGAACTCCATAGCATGTTCCACCACCTGACAAATGAATGCAAAATGCAACCTAAGAATGCTTAAATCTAATATATATGCTCAACATGAACAAGAATGCAAGGTTAAAACCAAGTAAATATGCAACATATCATAAACAATTTGGATGGATATTTGCTAACGTTTTTCAAGGGTGAGATATTTTATTATCTTCTTATCCATAAGAAAGTGCATGTTAGTCGTTGAAATCTTTTTTCGAATTTGAATTTCTTTAAATAACACTCTTCATAAACTTCTTTCTTGTGTTCTTTATTTAGTCATACTTTAAACCTCATTAATGAACCAATATACACTAACATCCTACATAAAGAAGTCAGCCAAATGATAATGAAACTATAACACTTTCACAGTTTCAGATTGAACATGCATTTACCTTGATAAAGATGTCACCATTTTCTGCCTTTAGTGCATGCAAAATCTTCTTATATTTTATCAGTTCACAACCCAATCGGTAACAATGAAATTTTAACAGTGTCACCTTTACTATCATCACATTTATCGTAGGTTGTGTACAACATTATCCTTGATCATCCATGGCCTCTGATTTTTCAGTATTTCCCTTTAAATCTCGATACCAAGGCACCATAGCCTCCATTGTTTCATATTTGAGTTGACACATCATATTTGCAATAACATCTTGTGGGTTATATTGTGGTATGAAAGTGATATACCATGAATTAATACCTTTTGCTTCATTCAATAAGACCAAAGGAATAATTGGAGCATAACTAACAAAAAAGTTAAGCTAAATTAGATGTCTTAAACCAATTAAGCAAACAATATTTCTGTTTGGGTATGAATTACCAAGTTGGTTCAAAATATCGCCTATATTCCCAATTGAAACAAAGTTGAGCACTATCAGCTTTGGGAAACAAGATTTTTACCACTGGTTTGGGCTTAGTATGCAACTATCTCACATTTATTGCATCTTTTCCTCTTTTGAAACAACAATCATGTAGATCATCATCATAAAATAAACTTTTTTTGAACAAACATAAAATAAAATTTCTAATTCAAAATACCATAAAACAAGTTTTATTGAGTATTTAAGTCGAATTCAGTTTGGTTTGAATTCAGTTTTATCTGCTGGGTTCGGTTCAGTTTATTTGCCATTTTTGGCTGAAATGAATTGGTTTCTTGCTAGAAACATATTTGCCATGATTTGGTTGGCTGACTTGATCAACCAAACATTACGAGGCACGATTTGATCTACTATTGACATGACTATTAAATTATAGTTGTCTGGATATATTAATTTAAACAATACATTGGGGTGAAAAATATCAAGGTCATGTTCACATGAACAATATGTAAACTGGAATAGATATTAATTATCACGGCTTGTACCATGCTTTGTATTTTATCATGAACATATAGTTAATAAGAAAACAGTTACTATCATGATTACATCTTACCCATGCTCATGCAATACGTCTAATATAAGTTAAAATAATCATAAAAATTTAATCAGCTATGATAAGCTGCAGCTTGTCAATAAACTATAGTTGAATAAGAACAAAATTGAGAAAGTGAATACACAGTCACAGTATTAAACTATCTTCTTTAGTTGGATAGATGTTACTTTTCTTCCTTCTATAACCGTGTAGTTAAACCTTAAAACATGGCTTAATTAGTTGAAGAAAGCTAGTGCTAAACTTGACTAAAAAGCCGTCATGTAACATGCTAATAAAAAGCTGACCTTCCTCAACATCCAAGTATCAAAACACTAGTAGAAGGCTAGAAGCTGACCCCACCATAAATGTTCCGAAAAGTCATATTAATCCATGAAAAAAAGATTCAGGTAACGTCACAGACCCGTCACACAACCTCATCATCACCGCCTGAAACTGAAAAAAAAAAAAATCTGACAAAACCACGTGTAACAGACCAATAAGTTCACACACAAAGGTTCTGTCCTAAAACATTTTCCAACATCCATGAATTAAGACAGAGAAACAACAGAACACAATCAGTTTCATGGAGAAGTTCTCTTACAACTCGTATCCAGATTCAACAGACTCATCTCCAAGATCCCGCGAGATAGACTTCGACAACGCGCCGCCATGGGATGATCATCAGACACAGACACAGAGCAGCAGCTACAAGGTGAAGTTCATGTGCAGCTACAACGGCAAGATCCAGCCACGTCCTCACGATAACCAGCTCACCTACGTTAACGGAGAGACCAAGATTCTCTCCGTTGATCGCGGGATCAGATTCCCCCTCTTAGCTTCCAAACTCTCCGCTGTCTGCGGCGGCGACGGAGGAGGAGTAGTAGGAGGAGGAGGAGACGTGTTGTTCAAGTATCAGCTTCCTGGAGAAGACCTAGACGCGTTGATCTCAGTTACTAACGAAGATGATCTCGAGCACATGATGCACGAGTACGATCGGCTGCTTCGTGTCTCGTCTAAGCCAGCGAGGATGCGTCTCTTCATCTTCCCTTCGGTTTCTTCTTCCTCCGGAGGGTTTGGATCCGAGGGTTCGGATCGTGATCGGTTTGTTGAGGCTTTGAATACTGTTCGTAGTAGGCCTGAATCGGAGAAATCTGTAACCGCTTCTACTGATTTTTTGTTTGAATTGGAGAAAGTTGTATCATCTCCTCCGCCACCGTCGCCGTCACCACCGGTACCGGCGGTAATTCAACCGGAGTTTCAGAGGATGCAAGAGCAGCAACAGCAAGAAGCTGTTTATAGAAGGAAGAGTGAAGACGCCGGAGGTTACTTCTCTTCCCCGCCGTACGCAGCCGCTCAAAATCCAACTCCGCCACCGCCACCGCAGCAGCCGACGATTCCTTTAAGTAATCAACAAGCTACTCCAATGATGTTCTGGCAAGGAAACCATCATAATAATAATAATAATAATAATAATAATAATAATAATTCGCAACGATTGTTTCCAACAACTGCTCCGGGACTCGGATTATCGGAGCAGCCAGTGTACATGATTCCATCTCCATCTCCATCTCCAACTCCACATCCGGGAAGTGTTTACCACGCGCCAACGCAACATCAAGGCGTCATGAGACCAGTCGTTACAGGACAAGTAAACCAAGGGGGTTACTATCCTTACATGGCTCAGCCACAAGTAGGAGTAGCAAAGGGACAACAACAACAACAACCTCCTATGTCTTTTGCCTCTGGTCCTACTCCTTCCCAACAGCAATACTCAGCCGTTTCACCGACACAGCAAGTGGTGGGAATAGCAGATACAAGGGCGTATACTCAGGTGACTTACGCTGGAGGAATGGGGAAACAAGTGTACTACACGGAAGCACCACCTCTACAACAGTATCATGGAATTGGTTTACCTGTGACTGGTGGTATGAGTGAATTGAGAACCGGACCGGATGGGAAGCTTGTTGCTATGAACATGGCACCAAAAGTTTCATCACAGAATTCAGATTCGGCTGTGTGATGATGAGGTAAAAATTATGAGGTTTTAATGTTTAAATCATTTCAATCATTATCACCATATGTATATTGTAATTGAGAGATTACTTTGGTATCTGAATGTCTCATAAATAATGTCTTTTCTATATCATGCTATGATCTTTGATTCTGCAATTTCTGTCAACTTCTTGTCTTTGTTTTTCATGAACACTGAATCTTGTGCATTTTGCCTGCATCTTTTTCAAGCTTTTGAGCCCCTTTTCACCTTTTGTTTTTGCTTATGTTAACAAGATTAGGTTATCTGATATTAAATTAGTCTGATTGAACTTTGTAAATTAAATATATGGATTGTTATACACGAGAACTGATGTCATTTCTTGTGGAAGATCGACATCTGAACCTCAATAATTGTACTAACTAGTTGCATATTCCCCGCGCAAGCGCGGGGCCAGGATCATTATGTTTACGTGTATTTTTTTCGATTGTTGGTTTAGTGGATTCTTCTAATGACACCAATTAATAATGAAATGGAAAATTTCATGTTTTTATATCGTATGTCAAAACTTGATATAATTCTATATTTATAGTATTTATATTTGTATTAAACGATTTATCAATATGAAAATAACCTTAATTAAGATAATATTCGTTGTTTAAATTTCATTAGATAGATTTTTATATATGGTTTTTTGTAAGTTTCGGTTTTGTTCATAAATGATGTGGCATTTTTATCTACGGAGTCATCGACTGTGAGAATTCATTCGCCGAAGTCTGGAGTCGATGGTA